>JXSR01S014535.1:35184-55220 GCA_000969725.1 Ophiothrix spiculata | reverse complement strand
CCTGCAAAGGGTCCATATGGACCCTGGATTTTGAACGCTTTAAAAACAATGTTCTCCACATTATGTATCTTTAAAACTTTACACAGTGATACATCAACTCAACTAAATTCACATGAAAAAAAAATCGGTCATTCCGTTTCAAAATAGCGGCCAGATTTCTAATTCGTGTCAAATTTTCATTTTTTCCGAAAAATTTCCCGCCAAAAATTGGAAATCTGTTTTCCCATAGGAATTTTTCAATGAAATTTGGCTCATAATAGCAGATTATAATTAAAAAATACACTGCTGAAATTAAAATTCAAAAAAGTTGTTCGTTTCGATTAGCGCCGTCATTTTACCAGTTTATGCTAATTATCTAAATAACAACACGACCGATTTGATTTTTTTGCACCAAAACATGCGTAACCCCTATCTTGACAACTACATAAAACAGCTTTATTGGATTATGTTGCGTTTTCGCGCTAAAAAAATCCAGGATCCATATGGACCCCCCCCCCCTATGCACTTAACCCTCTTGGGGCTAATGTCGAGTCCACTCGACATATTCAGCCATAAACATTTACACCATTGTTAATGAGTTAGAAAAAGAAAAGTATCTTTTTAAGCCAGCCGCTGATATGCTTATTCTGTAACCTAAGTTGAACAGTTGGATTATCCTCGAGTAACATAATAAAGAACACTTTAACGTCTAACCTATTTAACAACTCAGTTGCACTTTACATAGAATGTTTTGCTGTTAAAAAGAATTTTTCAAATTAACGATTCTTGTTTCATAGCAATATGACATCAAGCATTTAAGTCTGTTTTACAATTTGCTAGTATCGTTAATTCAAGAGGGGTTATATCTGAAAGGCAATCCGATAGGACGTAGGAAAGAAACATAAAGTGAATATAAATATGGATCGGAATGCCTTCTCTTGATGTACTATTATGGTTTATTCATATATTATCACGTTTTCTATGATAGAAAGTCTTAAATTGAGCAGATAATATTACCCGCTACGTTTTTCTTCTTTTTGTTGTTGTTGTTCAACTTGGCACTTTTAATAAGCTGCAATGATTGCAAAATTTTGCAGTTATTCTGATGTTTTCGTAATATGTATTGTAATCGACACCTTGGGCACGTGAAGTGTACTGTGCATTAGTGGTTTAAAAGTAAGTCACACCTACTCTTACAATATGAGTGGAAAGTTGTGATAGAATATTTAATATAAATAAATGGTCTCTAAAGTAAAAATGGTGGCGAGATTAATTATCGTTTGTTTCGTGTAAAAGCATTCATTCATACATTTTACGGTGATTGATCATTTCTTGCTATTAGTAGCGTATTACTCTTCAATAATTTTAAATCCGGGAATTTAATTACCACCAGTTTTATCAGTCTTTATTAGGAATATTGAAATTGAAACATTCACAAGTGAAAAAGCAACAACTAGATAAAACCCCGGTCATTGCGCATGTTTCGATTCTGGTAAAACTACAGCACACTCCATAACATCTCTGGCAAGTCTGACACATTGCTTTTATATAGAAGGTACGCACACTGCTATAACTCACAACACATTGGTTTAAATCTCCACTGGTATTTTGTTTGGTAACAAATTGACCAATCAAACATTGCACTTGAAAATTAAATTCACATTATCCAAAATATATGTGCCATTACAAACGAAACGTAAAGGTGGACTTTCGAGGTTTTTTTTTTCAAAGGTCATGTTACAGTGACATCTCAATGAATTCAACTAGCAACTACTAAGTTAATCAAGTTACGGTCTGTCAAATATAATCATGAAGTTATGGTGAAACTAAACTAAACACATTCGGAGATTAGTATATTACCATTATGTTTTTTTTTTCTGTTGACGATTCTCGTATTTCCGCTCGGACTGAACAGTTTCAGATGTTTTGAAGAAAGTACATCGTGGATCTATATATTTTGTCAAATTACAACATTTACATGTAGCGCAAATACAATCTGCGATCTGTGATTCCCGTCTGTGGTAAGCAGTCATGCAATCACCTTAAGGGATCACAGTGTAACCTAGGCTACTTGTTGAGGAAAACAGCACATTTTATTAAATGTCACGAAACTCATTATTTTATGTGTTAACAGTTCCGGAACTGAAACGGAGCAGGTAATTAGCATGAAAACAGCATAAGTTTTGTTTTTCTAATTCAAAGATAGAAGAGATTACGATACGATATGCTCATTAACATCTTCTTATTCTTAATCATTCATTCTTTCATTAAAATTTAATCACAATTATCGTATCATTGCGGAAACAAAAAGCACTCAATATTTAGGATGTATATAGAAGTTTTAATGAGTTTGATCTTTACTTCAATAAGAATTCAGAATCAACGGAAATGTAATGGAGGGGAAATATTGTGATTAATTGATTGGAAGATTAGATATTCACTTGATGATTGTAAATCAAAATGTCACCTTTTAAAGCTTACATATTAAACGAATGGACATGAATATTTATTTCACTGACAAAACATTTTTTCACTTTAAAATAATTCCTTTTAATATATTACAAATCACAATTTCAATGTTAATTGATAAAAATGCCTTTTCTTTTTCTTTCTTTTTTTTAAAAGTAGATTGAAATGAAGATTGTACCATCTTACTGTAACAGGGTTAAATACGTTACATGTCGAACAGCTATATATTACTTCACACCATCAAAATTTCAACTTGTTAGAAGAAACGTAAATTGACCCAGAGAGTCAAATCTTTGCGTTATCGGTCCTCTTTAAAGGGTAGTCAGGAAGTATATAAAGATTCCAGTTCATAAACTAGCAAATTAATTTTTCAAATACATTTTGTTTCATTACAATTGGGAAAAAAGGCCATGCTTCATTGAATATTTTGATGCCTATTTGATTGATGGTGACAAAAGAAGAGGTGTTTCTGATTGGTAGAAAAATGCGTTACCATTGGAATTTATCATATATGCTTGAATTATTCCTATCAAATTCGGTTTTTTTTTCAGGATTAAAAGAAAATGTTTAAACATAGCAGATATCTGTCATTAGAGGAATGAATCAGGATTAATATTACTTTTTATGGATCATAAACAGGGATACCGGGCTCATCTTAGGCAAAGGTGATAATCCCATATAATACCTATGAGATACCATATAACTATGGGTTGCATTTATTAGCCTCTGTACGCTTGTATCGATCGGTTTGCTTTATGGACCCATATAGTATTTCTCTGTATTTATTTATTTATTTATTTATTTATTTAAGCTTTCTTTATTCAGGGTAGCTCCTTCAGTGACAAAGCACTGCTATTCTAGGAGGCCTTTATCGTGAACGTAGTAAGTTTGTAATGAAACGAACCTAATATAAACCCTTGTCTTCTTCAGCCTTTTTCCGTAACAACTTCATGAGGTTAGGGATACCCTGTTATTTTCAAAATGAAACGCCCAAATTTACACGGCAAGTAAGCATATCGTTTTTTCAAATTTCAATATTTTGACATGCAGTGTAATGTGCATGTGTGGTGAGAAGTAAGTATGACCTACTCTTACAATATGAGTGGAAAGTCAGGATAACATATTTAAAATAAATAAGTCACACCTACTCTTACAATATGAGTGGAAAGTCAGGATAACATATTTAAAATAAATAGTCTCTAAAGTGACAAATGGTGGAATTATCGTTTGTTTCGTGAAAAAACATTCATTCATACATTTACGGTGATTGATCGTTTCTTGCTATTAGTAGCGGATTACGCTTCAATAATTTTAAATCCAGGAATTTAATTGCACCCAAATTTATTAGTGTTTATTAAGCATATTGAAATTGAAACATTCACAAATTTAAAAAAAAAAAACTAAATAAAAACCCGGTCATTGCGCGTTTTCGGTTCTGGTGTAACTGCAGCACACTCAATAATATCTCTACATCGCTATAACCAACAACACATTGATTTGAATCTCCACTGGTAATTTGTTTGGTACAAATTGACTAATTAAATATTGCATTTGAATGTTAAAATTTACATTATCCAAAATTTATGTAACAGTGCATTACAAACTAATCGTAAAGGTGAACGTTCGACGGTTTTCTTTTCATTTCTTTTCTTATTTTTTAAAGATCATGTTACAGTGACAACTCAATGGATTTAATTGGCAACTACCAAGTTAATCAAGTTATGGTCTGTCAAATATAATCACGAAGTTATGGTGAAACTAAACTAAACACATTCGGAGATTAGTATATTACCATTATGTGTTTTTTTTTCTGTTGATGATTCTAGTATTACCGCTCGGACTTCCGGAATGAACAGTTTCAGATGTTTTGAAGAAAGTACATCGTGGATCTACATATTTTGTCAAACAACATTTGCATGTAGCGCAAATACAATCTGCGGTCTTTGATTCCCGTCCGTGGTAAGCAGTCATGCAATCACCTTAAGGGACGACAGTGTAACCTAGGCTACTTGTAGAGGAAAACAGCACATTTTATTAAATGTCACGAAACTCATTATTTTATGTGTAACATTTCCGGAATTGAAACGGAGCAGGAAATTAGCATGAGAACTACATAAGTTTTGTTTTTCTAATTCAAAGAGAGAAGAGATTACGATACGATATTGTTCATTAACATCATCTTATTCTTAATCATTCATTCTTTCATTAAAATTTAATCACAATTATCGTATCATTGCGGAAACAAAAAGCACTCAATATTTAGGATGTATATAGAAGTTGTAATGAGTTTGATCTTTACTTCAATAAGAATTCAGAATCAATGGAAATGTAATAGAGCGGAAATATTGTGATTAAATGATTGGAAGATTGGATTTTCGCTTGATGATTGTAAACCAAAATGTCACCTTTTAAAGCTTACATATTAAATGAATGAATATGAATATTTATATCACTGACAAAAGTATTTTTCACTTTAAAATAATTCCTTTTAATATATTACAAATCACAATTTCAATGTTAATAGATAAATATGCCTTATAGTTAAAAACAGTAGATTAAAGTTAAAATTATAACATCTAACTGTAACAGGGTTAAATGCGTTACATGTCGAACAGCTATTACTTCACTACATCAAAATTTCAACGTATTGGGTATGAGAGAAACGTAACTTGATCCACAGAGTCAAATCTTTATTTTTTCGGTCCTCTTGAAAGAATAGTCAGGAAGTATATAAAGATTTCAATTCATAAACTAGCAAATTAACTTTCCAAATCATTTTATTTCATTAATATTATTGGAAAAAAAGTTATGCTTCATTGAATATTTTGGTGCATAATTGATTTTTGGTGACAAAAGAAGAGGTGTTTCTGATTGATAAAAAAAATGCGATACCATGGAATTTTGTCATATCTGCTTGGATTATTTCTATCAAATTCGTTATTTTTTCAGGGTTAAAAGAAAAATGCATTAACAGATATTTGTCATTAGAGGTCGTTCCTAGACTAATCAGGACTAATCAGGACTTAAATTATTTATGGATCATAAACAGGGAGACTGGGCTCCTCTTCCAAATGTGTTAATCCCATACCTATGAGCCACCATATAACTAAGGGTTGCATTTGTTAGCCTCTGTACGCCTTTGTAGATCGGGTTGTTTTATGGATCCACATAGTATTTCTCTTTATCGTGAACGTAGTAAGTTTATATTGAAACGAACCTTATATCTACCCTTGTCTTCTTGTGCCTTTTTCTGTAACAACTTTATGAAGTTAGGGATACCCTGTTATTTTAAAAATGAAACGCCCAAAGTTAATTTCTTAAAACTTCCAAATGTCAATTCCCAGTGGGCAAAGTCAGAACAGAGACGTTATTATAACGTTATTTTGTAGTTGTAACTTAGTCCGAGGTTAAAGCAACGTCGCATAACCACAATATAACGAAATCCCAACATCTACTTTGGTTATAATGTGGTTGTCCACAAAACAACCAAAAATACAATAATGTCGTAACATACGTAGGTCTACTATCCATTTTGCTATATTCAGACTTATTTTTGCAAACGTCAGGCTAACGTCTGTAAAACGTCTATACAACGTTTCTAATATACTTATGATTTTGGCGCAAAGAAAATGTAATAGTCTCATGATTATAGATGTTTATCTGATTAAATTTGTGTGAACATACACAAGTAGGCATAGTGAATTCAACATGTTTCTTTTAATTACATGGCAAGAAGCACCTTTTAATTTTTGAAGACCTGTTTACAAGTATTATTATATTGAATTAATTAATTACTAATGTGAACTTCCTAGCAGTTTATCATTCGACGACGTATTTCTTATGAAAACGTCCAACAAGAAGCCACGTGCTTGAAATCGAAATGGAATTGTTTTGATTTTCATAAGCATGGGTTCTTGCTTGTTGCTTCTAAAAAAGGCCGGTCAGAGGTTATTATTATATGACGATTTGGGTTACTGATCATTTTTTTAACTTTTAAAAGACGAAAATTTACATTTCAATTTAAAAAAAAACACGCAATCTTATTACTTATTGCAATAAAATTCCCAGTGTACGAAAACATTATATCGGTTGATGCGTGTCCAATATTCTCACTTGAAAATCGTCAATGCATTTGTGTATGTAGAAACATTTCATATTTGAATGATCTCTCCCCAGAGTAAAAGCGTTGCGTTCAATTTTATCTTGAAGGGAAGTATGACATTATACTTTGATGAGATTGCGACATTTGTAACAGTATCCTATGAAGTAAACGCTGAAGGAAAAAGACACAAAAAGCACAATTAACAGTATACGGTAGATTATTTTTTTTATAATGGTATTGAAAAAAGAAGGAGGCGGTCATTTACATAAAGCCCTTGGTAGAATACTTCAATTTGTTGCTATGATTACTATTCTTTATGTAAAATTGGTTAAGAGTAAGCTTAATTTCCAAGATCAATATCTTAAAACATGTGAAAAGTATGAAGTTGTTCATCAAAAAGAAAAATCCACGAAAGGAAATGGAATGTGAATACTGTCTCACATGAATGTGCGTAATGCTGACGCTGTCTAAGCTGAACAAACATCCCTGTCTAAACTGTCTTGGATATACGGGTTCTTTTTCGAAAGTCACGGAAGAGATTTATTCAAAGTTACATATCTGCCCAAACAAATAACTGAGTGTCTAATGTTAAAAGATTGTATGCTCTTTGTTGAAAGCAGGTTTTACTAGCCTGTAGACTTGAATTCCGCTAATACTTTTAGTTTCAAAGGAAGATGACATTTTCAGTTTTAGTCAGATTTATTTTATACCCAACTTGTGTGTTTAAAAATACTCAGATAATTTGCTGATAAACTGGCCATTCGAGCACTCTTTGATCAATATAGGATAATGCAACGTAAAATAAATCTAGTTTGATGTATTTTGCTTTCATATAAAAACTGAAGAGTTCAGATTAAACCTTATACTTTCATATTCATATATTTTACACGAATTCAATACTTTGCGTTTGTTTTAGACATTTGTATGCAAAACTTGTACTCGCGATACTCAGTTGATGAGTAGTGAGCACTATGTCACTTCGGCGGAAATCACAATTCGGATACGATCTGAATTTATATACCCACGCATTAAAAATCTAAACCTGATATCCGTATCAGATTGAAAGATCAAGAAACATTGAAAGTGAATCTTGTAGATTCGGACATTGACAGGAGCCACCGAGTTGGCTGGTTTAACCAAGATAACCCAAAATCCACCAATTGTTATGAATTCTCGTCGTAAAAGCCTTTCTCAAAAAAATGAAGTTATGGTAAAACTAAATTTAACACATTCGGCGATTTGCATATTACCATTTTGATTTTTTTTCTGTTGATGATTCTTAAAAATGTAAATCTCCTTGTTTATCCGCTCGGAATTCCGGAATGAACAGTTTCAGATGTTTTGAAGAAAGTACATTCTGGATCTATTTTGTCAAATAACATTTGCATGAAGTGCAAATACAATCTGCGGTTGTTGATTCCCGTCTGTAGTAAGCAGTCATGCAATCTCCTTAAGGGACGACAGTGTAACCTAGGCTACTTGTGGAGGAAAACAACACATTTTATTAAATGTCACGAAACTCATTATTTTATGTGTTAACAGTTCCGGAACTGAAATGGATCAGGAAATTAGCATGAAAACAATATTAGTTTGGTTTTCTAATGCAAAGATAGAAGAGATTACGATAACATATGCTCGTTAACATCTTCTTATTCTTAATCATTCATTCTTTCATTAAAATTTAATCACAATTATCGTATCATTGCGGAAACAAAAAGCACTCAATATTTAGGATGTATATAGAAGTTTTAATGACTTTGATCTTTACTTCAATAAGAATTAAGAATCAACGGAAATGTAATGGAGCGGAAATATTTTGATTAATTGATCGAAAGATTAGATATTCACTTGATGATTGTAAACCAAAATGTCACCTTTTAAAGCTTACATATAAATGAATGGATATGAATATTTATTTCACTGACAAAACATTTTTCACTTTAAAATAATTCCTTTTAATATATTACAAATCACAATTTCAATGTTAATTGATAAAAATGCCTTATGGGTTTTTTTTTAAATGTAACAGGGTTAAATGCGTTACATGACAAACAGCTATATATTACTTCACACCATCAAAATCAGGATTAATATTATTTTTTTGGATCATAAACAGGGATAACGGGCTCCTCTTAGGCAAAGGTGATAATCCCATACCATGGAGGTTAGTATTACATCCATGCCCATACCTATGAGATACCATATAACCATGGAGGTAATACTAACTATTACCTCCATGTTATAACTATGTTAGCCTCTGTACGCCTGTATCGATCGGTTTGCTTTATGGACCCATATAGTATTTCTCTTTATCGTGAACGTAGTAAGTTTGTAATGAAACGAACCCTATATCAACATGATATCAACACCCGGTATCAACCCTTGTCTTCTTGAGCCTTTTTCCGTAACAACTTCATGAGGTTAGGGATACCCTGTTATTTCAAAATGAAACGCCCAAGTTTATTTGTTAAAACTTCCAAATGTCAAATTTTCATCAGGTTCTTCGCTAATAAATAAAGGGCACGATTATACTTATACAATATTGTTTTTCAAAATGGTGACTTAATATGTTTGAGGTTGCAAACAACCCCCTATCTTCGACATTTTGATGACCATACACACCGGAGGCGGTACCCCATTTTTCAGCAAAATGAACTCATTGAAACGATGTTAAAGAATCTACTTGAATGCCAAGGGTCACTTTGTTTTGCGTTTTGGAGAATCGGTCATTTCTACGGATAGGAAAGGACGATACCTACATGTAGAAAACCAAGTTCAAGATTCAAGATTCATTATACTTTATTTCTGCTAGTGGCTTAACCAAATTATATAAGAAAGATTGCATTATGAAAAGAATATAAAATATCAATAATGCTTACTTAGAAAACATTTAAAAAAATATAGTTTACACTAACTTAAAAATGGTTGAAACTTTGAAGAAACAATAGAATTTACAATTTAAACAATATGAGATGTAAATTATATTTACATGTATAAACACAGTTAAAAATACATTTTATGTGTGGCAGACATTTAAAAGAGTTCAGGGAAGGTTTGGTTGGAGAAATGGGAGTTGCAGAAGCCATACTGGTCCCTTATTTCTGTCTAATAATGTACTTACAGTAAATGACATGTATAAGATGGAACTTGCAGTATTCATGTATAAGAATTCAATCAATGAGTTACCTGTTGCATTTAGTGACTACTTTACAAAGTACTCAACAAGACAAGTAGATGACCTCAATATAACTTTAAACAAGAAATATTTTTCTGACCGTGGTATCCGCTCAAATGGTCCTGTATTGTGGAATTCACTTCCAAAAGCTCTCAAAATTTCCGGTTCCGTTAATTCTTTCCGCCAAAATTATAAAACGATTCTTATAAACATGTATAACTAAAATGTGCTTTGAGCATGTCCTTGTCTTGTTCTTCGTTTTTTGTTAGGTCACTTTACTTTATTTTTTTTTCTTGAACTGTTTGTCATTTTAGGGATAGGCTATTTATAAGCCTCATTGGCTGCTCAGCCTATTCCTCCATAATGTATTGTTGCTTATTATTTCTTTTTGAGTATGATTTATGTGTTTTGTTATTCTATCATTTTTGTGTATATATGTTTATGGGAATGAATAAACTGAAACTGCAACAAACACCTTTTGGGTAGACGTGTCGCACAGAGCAAATACCTTTCCAAAATGATTGGTTGACTTCAACCCTTTTGATCTCTTATCTTGGGCATCAGTCAATTAATTTGTAGAAATGTACACAAATTATCTAATTCATCAAATGTGCATGCACATGTTAGAAACTTAGCATAACTAGCGCAGTATAGCACCGATGACCCTTTCGGTCGTCGTATGTGTACAGAAGAACATGTTTCTTTTAATGACATGGCAAGAAGCACCTTTTAATTTTTGAAGACCTGTTTACAAGTATTATTCTAATGTGAACTTCCTAGCACTATATCATTCGACGACGTATTTCTTATGAAAATGTCCAACAAAAAGCCACGAGCTTGAAATCAAAATAAATTGTTTTGATTTACGTGAACATGAGTTCTTGCTTGCTGCTTGTAACAAACATATAGGCAGGCCAGAGGTCATTATTATATGACGATTTGTGTTACTGATCATCTTTTCAAAGACGGAAATTGAAGTTTCGCTTTAAAAAAAAACCGCAATCTTATTGCTTATTGCAATAAAATTCCCAGTGTATGGAAACATTTTATCGGTTGATGCGTGTCCAATATTCTCACTTGAAAATCGTCAATGCATTTGTGTAAGTAGACACATTTCATATTTGAATGCTCTGTCCCCAGAGTAAAAGCGTTGCGTTCAATTTTATCTTGAAGGGAAGTATGACATGATATTTTGATTAGATCGCGAAATTTGAAAGAGCAATTTGACACATTCATCCATCTCAATGGTCATTCACTTTGTAACAGTATCCTATGAAGTAAACGCTGAAGGAAAAAGACATTCTAGAAATGAATGACACTAATGCACAATTAACAGTATATGGTAGGTTAATTTGTTTATAATGGTATTGAAAAAAAAGGAGGCAGTCATTTTCATAAAGCCCTTGGTAGAAAACTTCATGTTATTGCTTTGATTACTATTCTTTATGCAAAATTGGTTAAGAGTGGGTTTAATTTCTAAGATCAATTTCTTAGAAACATGTGAAAAGTATGAAGTTGTTTATCAAAAAGAAAAATATACAAAAGGAAATGGAAGGTGAATACTGTCTGCCATGAATGTGCGTAGTGCTGACGCTATCAAAGCTGAACAAACATGCCCGTCGTGGATATATATGTGTACCGCCGCGGCAAAAGGGTCCAGTTGTCGACTCCTACATGTTGCTCATTGTAGCATATCTGATGTATACAAATACCATACATTAGATATGCTACAAGGAGCAACATGTACCACCGACAACTGGACCCTTTTGCCGCGGCGGTACACATATACGTGTTATTTTACTTAAGTCACAAAATAAGAGATTTATTGAAAGTTACATATCTGCCCAAACAAATAACCGAGTGTCTAGTGTTAATAGACTGTATGTCTTCGTTGAAAGCAAGTTTTTCTAGCCTGTAAACTTAAATTCCGCTAATACGAGTTTTAGTTTTATAGGAAGATGGCATAATTATTAAGTTTAGGTGTATATATGTCAGATTTGCAATTCGCGCTGTTTTTGTACCCAACATGTATGTTTAAGAATACTCAGGGTTAATGGTGTAAATAAACAAATCTATTGTTATAAACAATAAATAATTTTGTGGATGGCAGGGGATAGTTCTGGTTTGTGTTTGTCTTTTTCATTTGATTATTATGGAGTTTATTCCACTCTAATTCCACCAGCCTGCCCCACCATCACCATAATATTTTACGCGGTTGTAAACGCTATATCCGGCTTAGCTCCCGTCTGCTTTCATCGTATTTAGCTCCAGCACGTAGAACAGGAACCATATCTGCCAAATGGTGACGAATTTTAGAGAACACTTTTAAAGAAGAACATATATCCAGCGGACTATTGATGGATGCAACATTATTTGAATATTTTACGGACGATTTTGCCTTATTACTGATAACAACAGTTAATAACATTATCCGGCTTTGCACCTTTTCCTCTTCCGCCGGAATCAGCTCCAGCAGGAATAAAAGGACTTTTATCTAACGGATTACTCATTGTCGCATCAGTATGTGAAAGTGGTATTGACAATTTACCTTTAATACTTTACGATATCGTCATCAAAATCGGATTAATATTTGAATTTGATTTTCTATGAATACGAGAAACTTTAAAATATAATGGATAGGTCCATTATCACTCGTTCACAAAAGGTAAAATTGGGAGACTTTCATTTCATATTTCTACAGTATTGTCCTCTAGGCTAATCATATTGCCGAACATAATAGGTGACCCGTTCGGATTCAATTTTGCCGAATTCATTCGACCCGGTATCGAACTAACTGGTGATTAGTTTGTTTATCATATTCCTTGTATTGTCCTCTAGGCCAATCAAATTGCCGAACATAATAGGTCACCCGTTCGGATTCAATTTAGACAACTAACTGGTGGTTAGTTTGTTTATCATATTCCTTGTTTACATATCTCACTGGATATTTATTACAAAGTGGAATAAATCTGCCTCTGGCAGCTAATAGCATATTGGTGCTCATTATGTTTGTTCATTTCACCTTTTGTGTAGGTGTAAGTATTCTATCCACAAATACTTTTATAAATAGTGGTGTCATCCCTAAAGAGAATTCTCTCTTAATAGGTCTATAATATATAACAGAGATGAATTAAGATGATCATTAAGTTTGAAATAATTCGCTCTGTCGCAATGTATATCGGTATGTTGTCAATGCTTTTTGATATTCTCTTTGCTTATACTGATTTCTACTTCAGGCAGATATTCTAAATTCCGGGGGTCACTTAAGGCTGGGGAAGACTTTCAACTAGCATAATTTTTTTTGTACTCTAAATCTCAAACTAATTGCATAAACCATATAAAAATATACATTTTTAGGAGTGGATTTTTACCTTGAACATATTGGTGATATCAGGTTTTTTTAACCAAGCCTAACTAAAATTTACATTCGCGAAATGTTTTCTTTTTTTGAATTCAGAAACAAATGTCAATGAAGGGTTTTCTCAATTTTTTGATTTTTATCTTGTTTTTTGAAAAAATACCAAAAATTAGCTAAATTGCCATTTTGGTGGCAACGGTGGGCATTTTTGCATTTTTTTACCAATTTATGGCATTTTTAAAAGAACTATAAATCACAAATGTGAGAATCCCATCTTAGACATTTCCTAATTACACCGGTCACATTGTGAATTTGATTTCATTCTGGAGTCAATTTACTTATAGCACGATGTCTTAGATCTTTGTGAACATTTTTATCATTCATGCTTTCTTTTGTTACATTATCCTAACTGAAACCATCTGAGTAGATCAAACGAGGAATGGTAACACATTCAATACTTTGCATTTGCAAATTTGTTTATGTGTAATTCAATTATATATTTTTGCAATTATCATGATTACTCTATTTAATATTGCTGTTTGTAAATGCTTTCTGTGTACCAAATAAAATCGAATCAAATCAATAAAAAGAAAGCATATAGATAGAAAGCTTGATATTATATCTCTCAATGAAACTTTCTCTCTATGAAACTAAAAACTGCATTTCACAGAAATACACAGAAACACTTTGATGAAAACTCAGATAATTTTGCTGATAAACTAGCTATTCGAGCACTCTTTGATCGATATTTACAGGATAATGCAACGTAAAGGAAATCTTGTTTGCTGTATTTTGTTTTCACCTAAAAACTGAAGCGTTCAGATTAAACCTTACACTTTCATATTCATAAATGTTACACGAAGTCAATACTTTGCGCTTGTTTTAGACATTTGTATGCAAAACATGTACGCGCGATACTCAGCTGATAAGTAGTGTTAAGTAGCACTATGTAAGTTCGCCGGAAATTAAAATTCGGATACGATCTGAATTTATTACCCACGTATCATAGGAGCCAGAAGCGGGGGGGGGGGGGCGAAGGGACATCCCCCCCTCTTAAAATTCACGAGGGAGATCGGACCCCCTCGAAAAATAAAGAAGAAATAAAGGAAAGGAAAGGAAAGGAAATTGAAAATATCTCTTTGTTTTGATTCAAATTGAAAAAAAAATTGCGCGCTTCGCGCGAATTTTCAGGTATTGTGTCAATTTTCAGTAAAGATTTTGCAATTTTTGCGAAAATGTCAAATTTTATAAAAATTTGTAGCGGAAATTAGCCGATTTGACAGATTTTTTTCGCGCAAAAAAAATTAGCCGCCCCCTAAAATTTTGACCTTCCGCCGCCACTGCCACGTATCAAAAATTTAAATCTGATATCCGTATCATATTTAGGATAAGGAGGGTATCCGAATTCTGATACGCCTGTCGGTGGCCCAGGTGACAAACTGATAGTGCAAGCTGGCAAGTACGTGTAGTAAGTCTTTCTTGCATCTATGATAAATGTACCTGTGAAAATGACGTTTTCATCTCTGCAAATTCCACTGAACAGCCTCGAAACATGTCCTGATCACATAACATGTGGCAAAAACTTTGTTAGAATAAAATGTGTCAAATGATGATAATGTTATTGACTTTAGTACATACCAGTATGGTACGTTGCCGAGCTGAATATATTCACTACCCTGTTCAATGCCATGATTACCGTGCACATGAATTGATGACGTAGCTGAAGACTCGCCTTGGTCGTTCTGATTCAGAGATCATCTAGAACTTTTTACTAAATTGTGAATAGAAAATTCCCATGGCGCAGTGTGTACATGTACGTATTTCGACAACTTTACAAATTCAGATGTCTGAATTATGACTTCCGTCGAACTGATGTTAGTAGTGATCCTTGACGGCGAAGATGGCTTGAAGTTACAACCTTAAATGACGTAAATCATGCTGAAAACAACCGCCTTATCAAAGACATAAACCCAATTTGTGGGTCAAAATCAAATATATATTTTTATGATAAGCACAAGTATCAATTACTATTCAGAGTGCCATCCTCTGTGTGTTGTTACCGGTTTTTAATGCGCTTTATGTTTCTGTTCTTTATACTTGTTGCTACTATTTTTGTCTTGAATGGAGACAAATAGCGCTTTATATGATCTTAGCCTAAGACACCGACTTAAGCAAAATATCTCAGTCTGACAAATTAATCAAAACAATACAACGATCTGCAATATTATCAAACAGTGTAAGCGTATTTGAACCTACTATCAGCGGGTTTTTTCTCCTGTTTTAATATACGAGTTCAAAATTATATAAAACGTGAAAATGAAATCAGTTTAAAATGAACGAGTCTAAAGAAAAATGGATTCTGGCAAAGATCATTTTTTCAGTATTGCTATAGAGGTTCTTGGATGTAGGCTGGAAAGGGTGAAAGCACTTCCTAAACGAACATAAACAATATTTGGTTACTATTTAACAAATATGCTGACGTCATTAAAAGTATTTGTTACATAGCTACTAAAAATCACAACAAATTCTAACGTTCATTACCTATCGTGTTTTGACATTGCTTTATTAGATCCAAAATGTAGGTGATGCGTTATGACGTTTTATGTAATTTTGTTTTTCTATTCAGTGTTATATGACTTGAAATCGATTACACTTGATATTCGGATAGGTTTGGAATTTTAAGCAAAATATGAATGTATTTTCAAAATGTCAGAAATATACATCTTTTAGAAATGTGTGTAGCTAATAGAGGCAACGCAGTGTTACCACTTAAATATAATAAACACAAATGGTATGTTTCTCGTCACTTATTGATTAAGGTGACAATAAACATTTAGAGCATGTCTTATTTTTATGCGTATTTGTGTTAATAATAATCTTAAGAGACAGCCACCTTAAAAATAGGCAGTAGAAATTTGAAGTATTCCATTGTTATTTTGCTAGAAAAAAATGCAAATACTACTCAGCCTTCACATATGTTCATTCTTATCCCATTCTACTTCTACTTCTACTTCTACGCTTATTCTCATCAAAGCCTTTTCAGCATCTAGATGAGCTCTCTGGTCCTAGAGAGATGATATACTTTTGAAGTTAAAGTGACTATGCACTCTGGTCCTAGAGTAGATGACATATTTTGACATACGGTCACGGTTGCCGGGGAAGGTTCCCTACTCTTATTTCGAAAGGCCGTAGCCTAGCCCATGACGTTCTTTTACATCCGACAGTATGTCAGGAACACTTCAGATGGGACCGACGGCTTTACGTGCCCTCCGAAGCACGAAGCAAGCTGAACAAAGTTTATTGCTTAAGGAAACAAGGAGAGGTACCGAGAGCTGAGACTGGGACTCGACCCCACGACAGACGAATGCATTTGATTATGAGTCCAACGCTCTAACCACTCGGCCACGCTCCCCTCTTCAACGTAGATGTTGTAAAATGTTGCAGACTTATGTGAGATCTGATAAATCAGTAGGGACTCTGTGACATTTTATATCTCCCGTAAATGAACAAGAACAACCTGCATAGTAATATCACAAAGTTATTCATTTGCGCACCTTTGATTTCTTCTAGGCTTTAACCCTCGTCTTCCCGAGCCATTTTTGTAACACGTTTCCTGATGGCGGGCGGAGGAGGGTGCTTTGGGGGGTTGCCACCCCTTCTTGACTTTGAATATTACATGATTTGGCTCCAAACAGTTCTCTGATTGGCATATTTATTATAAACTAGCAATTCATTAAGCTACATTACCGTTAACTTAAAAATAATATGGATTTTGGAAATAAGATAAGCTCCTTAGAGGTACGAAAATCTATTTGATACGACAAGATATTATTCTTATACTCTATATACAGTGTAGTGAAGTGTAAAGGTTCCAGCAGAGAAGGTGGGTGTCCTGTATGTTTGTAACAAATAGAGGCAGATTATAAAGTCACGTAACTGAGAATCGACATTTGTTTTTATTGGGTTACCAATAAAGTATAAACATAACTTGAAGTTTTGCTCAGTGTTTGCTAAGCAAGGCTTCGTGGCGAAGTGATAAGGCGTCTCAGGCGTCTTAGTCTCAACACAAGGTCCCTGGTATGAAATCTAGGTAGGCCTTAATGTAAATTTGTTAATACGTGTAATTATCAATAAATGTAGTTCCAGAAACATTCTTTACATTCTAATAAAAGGAAATTGTGGAATTGTATTTGTAATGTCACAATTACGTTGACGATTCTGTGGTCACGTCACATTATTGGAGGGGTTATGGCTCTCACAATGACTCCTGATATGGAGTCAATATCACAAATTTTCTTAAGGAGACACTGCTGCTTGACTCCATAATAGAGTCATTTGACTCTAGAAGTGGAGTTGTTTAATACATAGAGTCATAGAGTCACCGTCACAAGTGTTCCCGCTAAAGGTTTTTGAGCTTGAAAAGGTACTTTAGAGGCTTGCGACAAAAGTCTGAATATTGGCTAAATATCAAGACAAAATATATTTCTGATATGTTTTCAAAATCCTGTTGCGCTAATTTTCCCTGCGCACCACTCACCTTTAACAGCAACAATGGTTTTACGGGTATTGTTTGAAAGTATAAATGCACCTCACTGGTTTATGTACTCGATGGAACTTGGCGTAATAATGTATAAACTCACAATCAATGAACTTTCAGTAGCTAGCTTTCCTTGATTTTTGTCAAGAAACAAAACAGTCTTCACTGATCTTTTAGGTTACAATATTTGATTCTTTGGAGCGTTCTTTCAAAAACAATAAAATCTTCAACATCATAACATAAATTTCCATTCAACTTAAAAGCCGGTTGATAAATATAAATAAATTGAATTTTATGAGTATTATGTCCCTATCGTGTATCGTATGGCTTAAGTTACTTTGTTCTTTTGATATTTTTTGTTTGTTTGTAAATGTTTCAGGAAAAGACACCATACACTTGTCTTGCTCGTCTTTAGTCTACTCTTCCATTAAATTGAATGTGCTCTGTTTTATGTGTTTAATGGGAATGAAGATTACAAGATTATCTCATTCTACATTATAATGATAATGTAGAAAGTTTTTGAATATTATATACGTAGTGGAGCTTTTTCCTTTTTGCTTTTAATCAGAATATTAGAAGCAACCAGGGACTTGTTATTATTCATTCAGTTCCTCCTGAAACCCGTATGAGGGGTTCTTCAAGCATATTCGTACGGGGATAATCAAAGAACAGTTTAAAATTGTCACATTCGCAGTCTATAAAACCTCGAAAACCGTGATTTTGTGAAACATTTTTGTACATTTGTTCTGCAAAAAAGCTCGAAATGATGAGCAAATTGTGCTTTCTAAGCTGTTTTTTCAATTTTTTTAAATTACACCTAATTTTGTAAATTGTGCGCATTGGGTATGTGACGATAACCCATCCATCGATATACTAAAACTTACAAAAATGCATCTGAAAACCTTTGAGCATCCCCATATGCAAATCCCCCGGCCTGAAACAAAGCTTTTGAACACTAATTATGCGTAATTTCATGAACTAATTACCCATTAATTGAACTCCTAATTTATTTAAAATCAAATTATTGTTGTTTTGTACCCATTTTCCATATGTGTAACAGCATTGAATACATAAAAATAAAAATAAACAAACATCTATAAAAGCTCATAAAGAAAAAGGAAGAAGAAAGTGGAATTCATGTAATCAATCTGTATTTAAGGCTGAGGTAGACCTACATCTAGCATAAACGGTTTTTGTACTCGTAACTCTCACACTAATTGCATAACCCGTATAAAAGTATACATTTTTAGACGTGATTTTTTACCCTGAATATATTGGTGATAATAATAATAATAAAAAACATTTCTAAAGCGCAAAATACAAATGTTTCAATGCGCAAAACATAGAATTCTCTACAGAAACCAACAAACACATTTGCAACAAAGAAGCAGTTAATGGAACAAAAGTTTTAAGAGTAGCTTTGAATTGAGAAACTGAAGCAGCAGAGCGGAGGGTGTGAGGGATACTGTTCCAGAGCTTGGGAGCTGCCACTGCAAAATCCGTTTTATATTAATCATAAATGTTGATTTTGGCAAAAAGTGCTAAAAACGTATTTTTGCACCAACAATTTCTGGAAAGCCTGCATTTGCATTTGGAAATTTTTAACTTTTTTGCTTTTTGGAATTTATAAACAAATGTCAAGGAAGGTTTTCTCGAATTTTTTGATTGTTATTTTATTTTTTGAAAAATTGCTAGTTTATAGAAAAATAGCTAAAAAATTCAACATTTCACAAAAGCAAATTTTAGTTAAGCTTTCCAGAAATCCTTAGCGTAAAAAACACGGTTTTTGGCATTTTTTGATAAAATTGACATTTTCGGACAAAAACTGATATCATCATCATGTTCAAGGTTAGTTTATGTAATTAGCTTGAGAGTACAAAAACTGTTAATGTCATTAGAATGTGTACCCAACCTTAATTTAAGAATAATGTTCAAGTACTTGAAAACATTTTCTAAGAAAGTTCAACATCAAAATATTACACATTTTACGCTTATAGAAATGAAATGCAATTATCAAATTCGAAATAGAATAATACTGTATATCACAAATTGTATTTTTCTTTCAATTAGCTTCGCCAGAAAAATATTATTGGACATTATCATTTGATCTTGTTTGTTATTCCGAATTGTGTTAGAAATAACGTTCATTACCATAATTATTATAAAACAAGATTATTCTAATAATAGCTCTTTTGATATCGTTCGGTGTTGATTATAATTGCATGACATAAAATGTAGTGTTTTAGAATAACAAATCGAGCTGAAATTGATTTGTGAAATTATGTTTGCTTTATAAATGTAATAGCTTTTATTAATGAACATAATATGTGATGTCAAACCTGGGTAATTTTAATATGTCTCTGATACTGTGTTACAGTTTTAACTTTCGTCTTCCTAAGCCTTTTTTGTAACACGT
>JXSR01S014535.1:14111-34724 GCA_000969725.1 Ophiothrix spiculata | reverse complement strand
CCCCCTTAGGAAGACGAGGGTTAAGGTAAAGAATGTATCATTTCTTTTATATATGTTTCTTTACTTTTGGTTTCGCAATTTAACTAACAACAATGATGACAGTTTTTGAGCATTGGCTAATGTGACAACTTTCATTAAATTATTACTGCTTTTTATACGTTATTACTACTTTTTAGAAAACAGTCAAATTTACTAGGAATGTTATACCGAGTATGTTATTTAGATTTAGATCTTACATGTTGCTCATCACTGTATGTTAGTAATTTTTTAAAATTTCGTCTTCGCGGGCTGTTATTGGAAACATTACAATCTAAGTGTGGATAGGGTGTACGCTTGGTCAGTGACTCCTAGTTGAGGCGAAATGATTGTGACGGTCACCTGGCGGACGCGTAATAATAGACAGCAGTGCTCTGGGAATTTGTTCACAATTTTAGTAGCGCTATACAAAAGCTTTATATTATTATTAATGTGACCTGCAACATATGATAAGCATTTAAGGATATGATTAACTGAAAGCCTGAGGATATACCATAAAATACATCGACCAATCAATTTGTCATTTGTTTTTTCCTTGATATGCCAAGTTATAGACTTACGTCAAGTCCGTAGGTAGTAAAATCTGTGGGATTTGCTAAGCTCTTGTTATATCAGTTTATTCTTGTTTTTCTAATCTATTGGGTTTTTTACAAAAAGAAAAAAGATAAGTATATAGAACCTTTATATGTAGCAAAGTATGGCTAATCCCAATAGTGCAAATGCATTAAAAATAAGTGACGCCTCCGTGGTGTGAAAGACAGAATATATGTCCAAAAAAAATCAAATAATCCTGCATTTTTAACAGCTGGCAGTAAATGTAGATGTGAAGATTTTTCAAAACCCATCAAAGAAAGATAAGATTATTAATCACTTTTAATGAAAAAACTAAAAATATCTTTGTATTCAACATATGACCCTATGAAACAAAATTTATGTCTGGGTCTCTGTATAGCTAGTAGTATTAGAACATCTGGCATTTCAGAGATATTTTTGGTCTATCTTATACACCCGGTTAATCAGCAGGAATTGCGAAAAAATCAAAAAGATTTAACAGCTGGCAGTAAATGTAGATGTGAAGATTTTCAAAATGTTAAGTTTATTATAGTTTTTATTAGCAAGCGGTAAAAAATAAACCATGTTTATAAATGCGTTCAAGTATTTTCTATCTCTACACATAAGCAATTTAGCAAAAGTTTATAATTTTAAATATTTCAACAAAAGAAAATACAATTTACCTTTTAAAGACGCAGGAAAAGTAATGCCTCTATATAATTACTATAATAACAATTATGGAATTATGTAGTTTGTCTGGATGTTTATTTCATGGAGTAACTTGTGATTTAATCACAGCGTGATCGTGTTAACTTTCTTTCATTTAGCCGCTTCACCAAATCGTCAATATATTTTACTATATAGGAACATGAAAAGAATATAACTTGGCTATTTTTTTCACTTTTCTTGGCAATGTATTTGACAAGAAAATACATTCAATCAGAATATAAATAGGGAGTTAAATATCTAAATAGAAAAGAGAATTACATTTATACATAGAAGGCTGCATGTTGAATATGTCATCAAAACATAGCAGAACCATTAACTCTTTTGAATGTTAGTAGACAACATGGTATTCCTGAATAAGAACAAGCCTTTTAAATGAAATTGTTATTTATTTATTGAAAAGGGTAAGATGTTTTTAACTTTTTTTTAACTTTTGAAAACACTGTGGATTATAATTGTTTTTTCATCTTTATTGTTTCATTGGGAAATATACGGAAATCAATCAATCAATCAATCCCTGACATTTATTTTCAAGGTTTCAACTGATTGACCTTGACCTCTGAAATGACATTTTATGAGCTTTATTTCTTGTTTTACTCGTCAGAAGCAAAAGAAGGTATGCAACCCTGGAGATGAGGCTGTTATGTAAATAAGAATTAAAAAAAAATACATTTTCTGCTATATCTCATATCATCGAAACTACATAGAATTTGGAGGTGAAAAATATGTGACATGAAATACATAACAACTCCTTTTGCTGATGATTAGGAATATGTACCACTTCCGGTTGAGCCACGGGGGATGAAAATGTGATCGGAACCTACGCCTTTTATTAAATCTATTTTCTTGACCAAAAACTGCTTAAAATTTTGTAACTACTCAAAATTGTAAAAAGCTCCTGTGTGAAAATGATGCTAATTCCGAAATTCATGTAAATCCAACATTTTTAAACAAAATTGCCACTTTTTACCATAAAATAACATTCGTGCCGACATAATAATTTGTATCATTAATCTGTAAATGCAGCAAACTTTATTTCGCATTTAACTGAAATAGATGCACAATTTGTAATTCTGCACATTGATTCTTTGCTGCTTCAAAACCTTTATGCTCGATCTAGAGCAGCTAATCCAGAGTTTCATTTTAAGAAGATGATCGGTAGTATGAAAAATATTTATTTGTTTTAAGGACTAAGAGGCCATATTTACGGCTGCTTTGAAGAAAATGATGTTGAGTAACATTTGTGGAAAAGAAAAGAACACATTTCTCTGAAAAAATACCAAAGCTCAATAATTGTGAATATCGATCCTTTTTTCATCATTTTCCAAAGTGTGATACAAAACACAAACCTGCTGCACTCATTGCATCCTGATTGGGGGCTTATTTGTTGATTTCTTTCTGAGGCATTTTGAGGTGTCTGGTCGGGGATGGATAAAAATGGCAAAAACCTTGAAAGATGTTAGATTCAATAGTTACAATGTTCCTAATATAAGCATGATAAGCAAACGTAATGCAACATTTGCTATTATCATTTTTCTTAAGCAGTTATATAAATGTATACAAATATAATAACAAATTCAGAGTTATAAGAAATGTTTATTGTTAATAATTTGTGTTGTTACTCAGTTTGTTTCCTCTCGTCGTCGATATATCATAGATAAATATTATATACGAGGGTCATTCAAAAAGTTCTACCTGTTGTATCATAACTTTTGTTCTGTTAAAGGTAGCTACTTAAAAATTGACACAAATATAGCTAAGGATGTCACCTACACATGGTGTAACAATCATATCAATATCTTTGCTAGATTTTTTTAGGTTACCTGAAAACCACAGTAAGGTTAGGGTACACTGGAAACGGTAAAATATCTAATGACATTTCTCCTGAAATTATATGTGCAGCTTATGTATGAAAAACCATATGTAAACCCAAAAGTTATGTAAGTTACAGAATAAATTTGATATGAAAGTGTACCTTACAGTCCAACAAGTCATTTGTCACTGATAAAGTAAACTTGTTACAGACAGAAACTACCCAGAATCCCAATATTTGAAAGGATGTCTTGTACCCTCTCAGGTAAGTTTACAAATATTAGCATAGTGTGTTTCTCTGTAGCCTGACTTTCCCAAGTCCGTATTTATGTAACAGGTAACAGTAAAAACTAATACACCACATTTTTCAGTCAAAAACTTGAATTTGGTTGCTCTTGGTATCTACCATGAAAACATTTTAAAAATAAAACTTCATAATGCCGCCATTTTGTATCTCGTTTTATTCCGGTCAATTCCTTCGTAAACTGTGTCTTTGGTGATTTTAATATTATTGCTGGAGGGGCTATTTGTTCCTATTATTGTTACCCTTGTGAATTACCATTATTTGCAGTTTGGGTCAGCTTTTTTAATCATCCCGCATATTTGTATGTTCATCCTTATGTTTTATAATATTTTTACTGTATAGCAATTCTACATGGCTATATTATGGCCTTTTTAATTTACTGTGTTTGAGCCACTTTTAAAAATATTGCACATATTTTGACCGTTTCCGGTTTAATGAAACCCTCTGTGGTTGTCATGACAATTACAGGAATCTAGATAAGATATTAATATGATTGTTACACAATATGTAGGGCACATTCTTAACTATGTATTTGCCAATTTTCAAGTATCTACCGTTATTAAAACAGAAGTTATGATACAACAGGTAGAACTTTTTGAATGACCCTCGTAATATACGCTATTGAATTTTGACACACTTATATGACAGAGCTACGTATTGTTTTACTTGAGTTTCAAGTTTGAGATGCTTTGCTAAAACGCTATGTAATCAAAGCCGTTGGCAAAGATCATGTTGAACGCTTCCTGTCTGTGTTCTTGCAATAACAATATCAAAATGCCATCATGAGTTGAAACACAAGCGCATAAAAAGCAGCTAACGGTAGTATAACATTTCTTTGTATTCGGTCTCTACAATATGTATATTTTTAGTTAAATCTTTTTAAGGGTTTCCAAATGTTAAGTTATATTCTTATGAAACAATGGTAAGATATAGATTACACTGGTGCTAAGTGTTTTGTTCAATACTGAACCTTTTTTGTAATTCGTCTTCCTGTTGGAGAGCGGTTGGGGGGGGGGATGTTACCTCTTTTTCGCTGGGATTTTTAAAATGACATGTCCAAAGTTGAGTTGTTTGGTATAATGTAAGATATTTCTTTCCATTGATACCAAAAATCATGGAATCAGTTAAGGCGTTACGTAATTATGACGTCTTAAAATATTTAAAAACATTATAAGAAAATATACACCATACTTTGATATGAAAAAGTTTTAAAAAGTTCAAACCAATTTGACAATGCTCCTTTGAATAATTTATAAATACAAACGGAGGCGTGGGGATGACCTTACTATATCTATGTATTAGCTAAAACATGAGGTGTTTATAACTTTTATAAGGCAATTGACATTTTAACATAATTTTCCATATCAAATATCATGTTTTATATTATACATTTTACGTAAGAAACTGTAAACCCCGCATTTCTTGTAGAAATATAGTAAACTACAATTTCTCATAAGAAAATTAATCTTTCTAAAAGATAATAGTATCAAGTACTAGAAAAGGATACGTGCTCTATCTAAATAAATTTACGACTAAAAAACCTATTAATGCCAAAGATACCCTGCGCTTTATAAATGTCACTTTATATTCCTCTATGCGACAAGATTAAAAGCATATTTTCTTGTCATATTCACCTAATTCGTACCGTGCGTACGCATAAGTACAAAATTAAAATATTAATCCAACAAAAGTAAGTCCATAGGGATTGTGAGGAGTGACCAATCTCAATAAAGATTTAAAATAAATCCTATAGATTAACTTTTAGATCCATTGGGATTTAAAAGTTAATCTATTAGTTTTGAAATTTAATCTTAAAAAGGAGTTAAAATTTTTAAATCGTGTAAGTTTTAAAAGTAATCCAATAGATTAAAAATAAAACCCAAGGATAAGCTATAAGATTTGATTTTAAACCATTTTCGACATGTTTTTAAATCTAAGTAAGATTTAGGTTTTTTTAAAACCTTTAAGATTTACTTTTTAAATCCCTGTAATTTAGAGTGACATGAGTAGATATTCATTAGCTTACTAATTCCTTGTTATTTGCGTTTGACACTAAGAAAGTGGGATTGTTTAGTTTCATTTCTTAGCCTGGTAATTATCAATTTTTGATGTTGTCTAAGCCGATGTGACGGACTGTTCAGAAAAATTAGATACGCAATGATTGGTTTTTAATCAAGAAAAGAGAAAAAGTTTCCACTGCCTTTGTGGGGACTCGAACCATGGCTTATGGCGCGCGTTATTCAATTTGCAAGTAAATTATACAAATGGCCATATAAGATGAATCCAAAGGAACGCAGATATTTAAAATGTGCAATAAAGAGCTCAGACGGGGACATCTCGAGGTCGTATTGCTCAGGCGCTTTTGGCAAACAAAACACTAGTTTATTATATTATCATTCAAAATCAACACCACATATGTATGTAATTCAGTAAGAAGCAACAAACCTACAATCTGTAAAAAATAGAAAAAAATACATTGTTCAAACATTATGAAATTACGACATTTCGGCGAAAAAGGTGTCTAAGTACTTTTTCGAAGTAATCTGTTGACGCCATTTTGTACCTTTTTTTTTTGATAAAAGAAACTGCATATTATTTAAGATTAAAATATCATATTATTATACAACATCATACAGCCACATAACAAAGCTCGGCGTGTCAATATAATTGAAAATATAGCACACGCATGCACGTGAATATAAACGTACGTTGTTTTGAAGCCTTGAGGAAATCAATGGAGATTGATGCAGATTGTGTTTGATCATTTACAAGAGATATAAATTGTCAAAGAGTCCCTACTGATTTATCAGATCTAACATAAGTCTGCAACATTTCACAACATATACGTTGAAGGAATGTGATAGAAATGAAAATAAGTAAAGGGGATAGTTCCTTACTTAAGTTCCTTACTATCAAAATAAAAATGAAAAGTGACTGTCTCTTAAGACATTTTAATAGTTTCAAGACGTCCTGACGCATGATAATAAGACATGCTCTAAATGGTAATTGTCACCTTGATACGTGACAAGAAACAAATATGTGTTTAAAATCTCTTAACACTGCAAGACCTCAATTACCCACATTTCTAACTAAAAGATGTATCCGTTCTGATCGCATAGAATTCCAAACCGATAAAACATCCGTATATCAAGTGTAATCATTTTTAATTCATATAACACCGAAATGAAAACAAAACTATAAATATAAACAAATAATAACGTCATAGCCCTTTCACCTGTTTTGCTGTGCTAAGCAATGCTAAGATACGTTAGGTAATAAGCGTTGGAATTTAATGTGATATTTAGTAGCATTGTAACAAATACCTTGAATGACGTCAACATGTTTGATAAATAGCAACCAAATACATTGTATTTTTATGTTCGTTTATAATGTACTTTGGAAAATCTTTCTGTACATTGCAGAGTTTACTAACAGTATCTTAAAGATCTTTTTCACGAATCCATTGTTTTAGATTCGTTTGTTTTAAACTGGTTTCATAATTTCTGTTTAATGTAATTTTGAAATCATATAATTATAAGAAAAAAGGAGATAGAAGCCTGATAGAGGATAGATCTTGGTACTGTTTTGGTTAGATTTCTTGACCGAAAATCTATGCCCCAGGCTTAGATCATATAAAGCGTTGTGCGCTCTGTTAGCAATAATAGTATCAACAAGTATGAGGAGTAGACACATAAAGCGCATTAAAAAAGTTAACAACCTAAATCAGGACCTACCCATCATGCCTTGCTTCCGATGGGATTTTTTGTATGGGTTGTAATGAGCGGGTTTAGGGATGAAACAAATATGAAATGCAAAATTTGGATGAGGTCTGATGATTTAGCTTAGTTTAACCCCTTAACCCTCTCATTAGAACATGTACAAAAATCCCATTGGAAGCAAGGCATGATGGGAAGTTCCTGATATCTTCTTTTGTTTCAGATAGTAATTTAATTCTAATTCGTAGATGCTGAGACCAGCACTAGTAAAGCTTCAGTTCTTTCAGCGGTCTCATCGAAAAATATTTTCCGTATTTTTTTAAATAATAATTTCCAGGTTATCCTAATATTCCTGCCAATAAAACAGTAATTAGATTCCATTTCCAATTAGAGAAATGGAATTATTTTTCTATTAACATCTGCAAGTAGTCTTGTAAATGTATTCTTTGTGCAAGTTTCAGCTCCAGAGTATTATGTTGTTTTTCAAAATGGCGAATTAAGAATATGTTAGTGACAACCACAAAACCGCCCTAACACCCGAATTTTGACGACTTATCCTATATCTGTCTGTGGGAGAACTCTCAATTTATTTTTTTTTTCATTAGAATTACCGCAACAGATGATTTTAAAGTTACTTTATTGTCGTTTGTAATGCAGGTGGAAAAAATCCGCAGGTTGGAGGGTATCAGATATTTTCTGATGGTTTTGAATGTGTTTGTGTTGAATTTTACAGTATCGATCAAAGAGTGATCGAATTTCTATTGTATAAGCAAATCATCTAAGCTTTTCATCAACGTGTTTCGATGTCCTGTTATTCTGTGAAATGCTGTTTTTAGTGTCAAAGGGATATTACATCCAATTACAGTAGTAGGCATAATCTCAGCACCACTATTTGCTGTCTATCGTCGTTTAAATTGATTCGATTTTATTTGGTACTCAGAAAACATTTACAAACAGCATTATTAAAATATACATATATACAGTAATCATGATAATTGCACAAATATATATATAATTAAATTACACAGAAACAAATGTTGAAAATGTTAAGTATTGGATGTGGCAACATTCCTCTTTTGATCTACTCAGATGGTTTCAGTGAGTAAAATGTAACACAAGAAAGCAGGGATGATAAGAATGTTCACGAAGAGCTTAGACAACGTGGATAAGAAAAAATGAAGGTTCGCTAATCCGAAAATGAAATCAGGTTTGCCAGTCCAAAAGCATATTTTCCTATACATGAGGGTTCAACAGTCCGTCAGTCGGAAAATAGGACTTCCTAGTCAGATTAAGTGTAAAATCTAAATAAAAACGCATGTTGACATGTTTAGTCTTAGCCTTTGCTCATTCAACTTCATCACCTTAAAATGTTATATTGTATAAAGAATGTTGTGTTTTCTGTCGTTTCTATTGCACTGATCTTGCTTCTCATACACAACCAATATAATCCATTTTTATTTGCAAACGTGAAAAGGAAATTCATTACCTTCCCAAAACTAAATGTAGGCAAGCAAAATTTAGCTCGTTGACACTTTATCAAGTAAAAAAACTAAACTTGAAACTTGTCAGTTAAAAAACACATTTCAATCGATAGATAAACATAAAATGCGCATTAAGTGGTACGGAATAAAAGTGCAGAACGTTTTATTATTGCCTTGTTTACACAAAGCTGCTGTATCGAGAAACGTTTTATTCAAATTGGGTTTGCATCAGGGCATTTCACAGTGCATCGACTTTTTAATCCATACCTACACTAAAATTTGCATTTTTAGGGGTTAAGGCTGATGAAATTAGGAAAATATGGGTAAAAGACACCTTTTGAGGTTTCTTAAGAATATAAAAATAAACACTTTTTTCCATCGGACTTTCGGTTCAAAAGTTATGATTTTTCAAAGTCATCAGGATATCGTTTTAATTTGAAATTTTCGTATATAAATGCACGCATTTTATTTCAATATGAAAATAACATGCAATTTTAAAATGTGATTTTCTCGGAATTCTTATTTAGACCATGTACCAATGATGCACGCACGTTTTCTCCAGAACGGTAAACCCGATTGACACAAAACGTGGTGTGGTTGTTGTTTACACATATATCTAAAATTTGTCAGAACAGAATTGAATACATTTTGAATACCGTTACGCACGAATGAACAAACATATTGACAAATTCCTCCGACAAAGTTTAGAGGCAAGTAATATGAATATATTGAAGCAAGTTTGGTGTTTATGTGTTTTACCGTTTTCGAGAAAACGTGCGCACAAGGTGATCAATAAAGACCATGGCAACGCAGCAAACTGTTGTAATTTTTACCCCGAGCTTGATAGCTCAGTGGTAGATCCCTCGCTTCGTAATGCATGACTAACCCCTGCCATAATCCATGGTTCGATTCCCCGCAAATGCAGTGGAAACTATTTATCTTTTTTCATGATTAAATATCGTTAGGTTTCACATTTTCCTGAGCAGATGGATTCTCTTTACAATGGGTAAAAATTGTAAAAAATCATCCTGATCAGTTTCGTCTTACCTTAAAGTGAAGAAATCAAAACACAATACATTGATTCTCGTTTTTGGTGCTCTGAATATTAGTGGTTACAATTTTTAACACAATCAAAACTATTTTATCTTTACATGTTTGATTCAGGCAAAAATAGTTTACAAACGTTATTCAACATCTCTCTTGACTAGATTCTACAAGTTCATTTGTCTTGTTGAATCTGTTATCTACAACAATGAACATTTTCTTTTTGAAGTACAGATATAAACATTAGATTATGTCTATAAGATCTGAAAAGAAACATTCATTTGAAAACAACTAAATTTGACAAAACGATACATCAAAGGTTTAAAAACAAAATATTATTGTATGGTTCGTAAACATTTTGAAATGTACTTTTTAACTTACTGTAATTCTGAACGTTGATTTATCTTTAATTTTCAAGGACTCAGTGCTGCATTGTTGCACTTAAAATGCATCAACGTATTAGTTGAAGGATGCCACAACAAGTCTGAAATGATTGCGAAAACGGAATGAACAGCACCGGATATAGATCATCATGATAGCTTGCTTGCAAAATCTTCTAGCAATAAAAATATGCTTAGTTTTTTCTTCATGCTAATTTTCCTTGTCACCTTGTGTTATATTTTAGCATTTTCTCATGTTTTGTTGCATATTATTTCTTAAATGTGTACATTTTTTTTTAATTTGACATTTTACTTCTTTATCAGGTCCTATCCAATTGTAGTTTCGGGATGAGTATATAAGATTAAGAGATGTAACACTGAAACAAGCATGAAGATTTCAAAATATGAACTTTTTTTGTTTAGATCCAAAATGCAGGTATATTATAGTTAACAGAATATCTTTACATTAGCACTTAAGTGACCAAGGTCACCCAAGGGGATGTTCCTAGGTACCACTCTTTTAACAAACCGTTTTGAAATGGTGACCAAAAACATTTTCTCGCAAAAATTTCGAAATAGACATAAACAACAAGTGTAAACAATCATTCAAATCAAATTAAAATAAAATGTATTTCAATATCAAAACACACATTCGATAAAAACACATCAAAAGGTAAAATAAAAATGATATAGTGGATATCATCAAATGGCCAAAAAGAATGAGGTGATGATACCCTGAAAATAAGATACTTACCACAACAGCAAAACGTACACAAATAACATAAACAAGACAAATGCTCCGATTAAGTATTGATGTATCAAATTAAATTTCCATAATAATTTTAATTGTTTCAATTATAACTAGACAATAGATGTTTTTAAGATTGATTCCGAATTCTTTTGTATTCTTGCATCTTTGTATGTCAATATTTAGAGAGTTCCAAAATGTTGGTCAACAGTTCCGAACAGCACGATCAGAAAATACTTACTTAATTTTATTAATACTATAATCCTGAGCATTTCTTGTATTGTATTTGTGAGTCTGAACATGTTTGGTGACATAATTTGAGAAGATATTTGGAAGTTGGTTTTGTATGATGTTTGTGCATGAAATTTCCAAGGTTGAGTTTGAACACGTCATGTATATTCTGGACATTATATTTTTTAAACAAGGGCCCAGTATGACCTCTATAATGACTGTTTGATATTATTCTAATAGCCTATTATTGAAGTTTTAATATTTTGTCAAAAAGTATGTTTCATATGTGTTTCTCCAGATAAGAACGCCATAATTTATGTATGGCAAAAATTAATGTACAAAATAAAGAGTACAATATGTTAACAGGTAAGTAATACTTAAGTTCAGTAAGCATACCAGTTTTTCTTGAAATAGTTTTCGATATTGGATCTATATGATTTTTTTCATACAATAAAGGTATCCATTTTATTTTTAGTTTTGTTCTGTTTTCATAATATTCCCCGTTGTACATGTTGCATGTAAATTTGAATTAGTGAAAAGAAGATAGGTAAGAATAATTCTCAAACGGCTTGACATTATAATATGACATATCTGGATATTGCTTTGATTTAGTATCTAGACTGAGATGTTTTGCTAGAAGTACTATGTAATCGATGCCTCAGGCTAAAGTCATATAATGCGATATGTGTTTCTGTTATTACAATAATAGTATCAACAAGAGTGAGGATTTGACATACAAACGCATAGAACCCGGCATGCATGGAAAACTGCAAAGAAAAAATTTGCTAGCATCATTTTATTTCCTGATTATATCAACTAAAATTAACGCTTTCATTTATTAAGAGTGGTAATAAAATATTGTCACTCCTTGATGGTCAAATAAAGATGATATTTATCATTCATGAAAAAATCTGTTCATGTGTTAACTCCATTACGGAAATAATGGGGATGCTGCGAATATCATGCCGATATTTTGTTCTTCAACATGGCAGGATAAAATATTTCCAATTGCCTCAGAAGATTTTTATGCAAACCGTATGGTAACCAACTCACCATTGTTTCTTGAACATGAAAATATAGAGCATTAAAACATTAAATAGAACAACCATGACAAAGTAGCTTTGTGCATAGTTGAAATAGCATATAAATTTCATAATATTAAAATATGCGGGATTTTTTTTTCTAGAGGCAATAATATATCTAAAATAGTTTAAAATATAGGGACATAGCCATTTACCCATTGGCTTCAGTAAAGTGTCTTAATACAAAAATTAGATAGTAAATGTTTATTACCCAGTACATATTTCATTTCGGGTGAGTGAAAATAAAATGTTCACCTTAACCTTAGTTATACGGAGCGATTTTCACAAACATATGGTACCAGTGGATAGGTCATCTATAAATGTATGACGTCATAATTACCAAAATTTTGAAAATCGGCATTTGTACGGAAGATATAGGCAAAAATCAAAATTTTCTAAAAAATTGTAGTAATATCCGATTTTCATGCGGTTTTTTGCTAAATATTGTAGAAAATGATAAGTTTTACCTAAATACCAAGTTTAAAATGAATATCTGTTATATAAATGACTAAAAAGTACATTTTTAAAATCACGGAGTTACACCAACCCCCCTGACCTCCGAACTTTGAACGGACACTGTGACCCCTGAAGGTGGTAGGTGATATTTTCACTAGAATAAGCGGAAAGGATGAACTTAGAGGTACACTAAGTCACCTTGCGCTGCGAGGAATTTTTAGCGACAGAAACAATTTCGGTAAGGGGGGTTGATGCAACCCCCCCCCCCCCCTTCGTAGAACTATAATTAAGCAACGTGTACCAAAGGGTTTATCAAGAAAATATAGTTAATAGATATATGCATAGATATACATATAGATGTTACAAGGTCACATGAGCTATAAAAAGAATCAAGATAATATATAGTTTATTCATTTTTGAATAAGGGTTATACAACAATGCTTATTTTTTCAGCAAGTAATACATGCGGGTTTTTTTTTCACGTTTCATTATCCTCAAAATGTCGATCAAAAGAGTCCTCGGGTGGCTGGCTTATCAGCTACTCCTTTGAGATTTTGCATTAACGTGTTTAAATATCTGAAATTCTGGGAAATACAGTTTTTAGTTTCATAGCGAGATTACATCCTGTCAGAGCAGCATTTTTATTTGCTTCCTATTATTGTATCATTGCAAATAATCTTAAGTATCCCCCTTTTTATGCGGCGGGTTATGTTTTTACCAAAATCAAAATGGTAACCTAGGCCAAGAAAATAATTAATTCAGCCAAATTAAGCATCGAAGGTTTAAAAAAATTGATGTAGCGGGTTTTTTCCCCCGTTTCAATTAATGGTCGATGACTCTTCAAAGTTGTTTTTCATCTAATGACAATTATAATTCTCAAATTTGATTTACCTTTTACAAAGGACAGGAGTTGGGAAATTCTGAAATATTGCTGCATTTGATTCACTTAAAATGCATGAACGTGTCAAATATAGCATGCAACAGACGAAACACATTGCAAGTCTGAAGTGATTCAGATTCAGATTCAGATTCATTTTATTTTCCATCATAAAACATATAAATACAAATCAAATAGAACATAAGTAGGGCCTACGTACAAAAACAAGGATGGAGGAAGTGTAACAAAAGGCATAGCCTGAAAAGAGTTACACCACCTTTACAAGTGACACAGACAAAACATTTAACACAAACCAGTGGTCAAAAATTCATAATTTTCTATAGCTAGTTTGAAAGCAGTTGAAGTGATGCTGGTATAAAAACCCAGATTATTAACGTAATTTATGAAAATGTTTACAAAAGGAATATAATCTTAATGAATTTACAAAAAGCAAATACTTTTAATATGGATATTCCCGACATCATTTAAATACAGAGATAAATATATGTCGACAACGGATGGTAATCCGAAGCCTACCCCAGGGGTGGAAAACCCGAAGGGTTTACAAAAACATCTTAATGATTGTACAAAGAGCATAGTAAAAAACTTACCAATAGAAAAATGGTGACAAAAAAGAAATCATGATCAATTTGAAAATAAACGAATGAACAGCACCGGATAAATACATACGTAGAGATCATTTTGCTGATAAATTTCTCGCTTGACATTTCTAGTGGGAAAAAATATGCCTACGTTTTTCTCAGTCAAAATTTTCCTTTGTCAGCTAGTATTATATATTGATTTGTTTACTTCTACGATTCGGGCTTCTTTTTTTTACTCTAATTCTTTTAAATCACGCTTTATTCAAATTTAAGTTTGGGATGGGTGTATACGATTAAAAGATATAACACTGAAACAAGACCGAAAATGGCAAATTATGATATTAGGTCAACAATGCAGGTATTATGCTGACTCATTTACAAGAACACTTTGACGCTTCTCGTCAGGAGCAGGTACGCAATAATGTACATGTATCAAGAACATCATCCGGCACCCTAAAACATATCTTTTGATACTAATCGTAACCATGATAACTCACATACAATAAAAGAAATAAGCACGTAACTTCATTTCCCATATAACTTATGTTTGCGTAGTCAGGACAGTTAATCTTAATGTCTAAAAAGGTCTAAAAATGGTTAAAAATATAGGGGTTATAGCCATTTGCCCATTGACTTCAGTAAAGTGTCATAATACAAAAATTAGATAGTAAATGCCTATTACTCAGTACATATTTCATCATGATTCGGGTGAGTGAAAATAAAATGTCCACCTAAAACAACGGGTACCCAAGGGTTAATCAAGAAAATAAAAGATATAGATAATAGATATATACATAGATATAGATATTGTTATATACATATGTAGATATAGATATATTCATATTCATATTCATTTACACAAGCAAGGTCATATGCTCTATAAAAAGAATCAAGATAATAGTTGATACAGTTTTGAATAAGGCTTTTACAACACTAAGAATTATGACACGTCGCCGATTTACTTTTTTTTTCAGCAAGAAGGCATTCGGGTTTTTTTTTCACGTTACATTATCATCATAATGTCAATCAAAAGAGTCCTCGGGTGCCTGGCTTATCAGCTACACCCTTGAGATTTTGCATTAACGTGTTTCAATATCCGGAATTCTGTGAAATACAGTTTTTAGTTTCATAGCCAGATTACATCCAGTCAGAGCAGCATTTTTATTTGCTTTCTATTGTTGTATCATTGCAAATATTATTAGGTATCCCCTTTTTCCGCGATACGAAGTGAAGAGAGTATGATTTTACCAAATACAAAATGGTTCGAAATGACACCTGTTGATCTCATTTCGGCCAAACTAAGCATTGAAGGTTAAAATGTAGTTGTTGTTGCGGTTTTTTTTTTAACTGTTTTAATTAATGGTTAATGATTTATCAAAGTTGTTTTTCATCTAATGACAATTCAATTTCTCAAATTTGATTTATCTTTTACCAAGGACAGGAGTAGGAAAATTCTTAAATATTGCTGCATTTGATTCACTTAAAATGCATGAACGTATCAAATATAGCATGCAACAGACGAAACACATTGCAAGTCTGAAGTGATTGCAAATGAACGAATGAACAGCACCGGATAAATACATACGTAGAGATCATTTTGCTGATAAATTTCTCGCTTGACATTTCTAGTGGGAAAAAACATGCCTACGTTTTTCTAACTCAAAATTTTCCTTTGTCAGCTAGTATTATATATTGATTTGTTCACTTCTACGATTCGGGCTTTTTTTTCTCTAATTCTTTTAAAACACGGTTTATTCAAATTTAAATTTGGGATGGGTATACGATTAAAAGATATAACACTGAAACAAGACCGAAAATGTCAAAATATGAAATTAAGTCAACAATGTATGTATTATGAGGACACATTTGTAAGCACGCTTTGACGCTCCTCCTCAGGAGCGGGTACGCAATATTAATCTAATGTATCAAGAACATCATTCGGCACCCTAAAACATATCTTTTGACACTAATCGTAACCATGATAACTTACAAACAATAAAAGAAATAAGTACATGACTTCATTTCCGATTATAACTTATGTTTCCGTAATCAGTACAGTCAATCTTAATGCATATTGAACTTGGTATCTAATATATTTGCTGCATAATCTTAAGAAGCCATCATAGTGTGGAAAAATAGTATACACACATGCACATTTACATAATCAAAGGTAATGAAGTAAACTGGGAAAAGGGCATTGGTGCTCTTTTATTAATATTTTTTACATTTTTACAAGATTTGTTTCTCAAAATTCAAACGTTTTTATAAACAAATTAAAATAGAGATAGATATTTAAAGTTGTTTCGATTATTGTAAAACAAAGAAAACAAAACCGCCCTTTTTAGGTTTCATTTTGAATATTGGAATAAAGTAAAATGTAAAAAAGTAAAGGATTTAAAATCTTTCGATAATTGGGAAAAAAATCAAGTTCAGAGAAAAGCAATAGAATTAACTTATTATTTTAGTATAGAATATTGAACTGTGTGTGATTGAAAAATATGACATGGTTGCTATTGATCTACACCTACAGTAGTAATTGTTTTTCAATCAAATAGCACTAACATTATAATCAATTTCAATGATTGTCAAATATTAATTTTTCTATGGTACTTTACTAGAAACATGCCATTGAAAGGCAAAGTCGAGGAAACAGTAAATCGACGTATGCAACGGGCAATAAAAAAGAAACCTTATCTTTTTTATTTATAATATCAAACAGAAAATTGAGCAATACTTTCAAATTTCCGGTATAGTGCTCATCATACTCTAAATTCACGGAATCAAAATTCAAACTGTATTTAGTAAAATATTTCAAAGTGATTTAGGGTTTAAAAAAATTAATCTTAAAGAGTTGAATTGTAAATCTGAAAGGATTGATCGCAGGATTAATACTTAATCTGGTACAGATTTAAATTTTACATAACAGATCTACGTTGCTGACGATATGATAAAATTAAATTATAACTCATATCTTGAAAGCTGTATAACAAAGACAGCACATGACAGGAACTAAAAAAACACACATTGAAATTTTAGATCAAAAAGGGACATTGGTATGATACTGTTGGAACATTACTTTGCTAAAAACAAGCAAATAATATATCAATGGATGTTTCTGTTGAATCAATCAAGTTTAACAACGTAGATGTGTAGGATAACTTTCACCATATCGCTACTTTTTAACAAATGAACTTTTTAAAATAACAATTAAGCTAAAACTAATAGTAGCTCACGGGATTTGATCCTCTACCTTTTCGCTTGTCGATAATAATTTTGATGCCGGGAAGGTTAAGACATTCTGCACTTAGCGTATTTTGATAAGTTTAAGTGAGTTTATGAACAGCAGATTTACTTTTATACAATATATCTATGAGGTACAAAGTGAGCTTCATAAGTCAGAGAAGGAAGAAAGATGTATTTGAGATCATTTGAGTTGAAATGCAAATAACTAATTTACGTCTGTTTTGTTTCTATGACAATCACACAATTGTTCTTGAACAAAATAAAGGTATCAATGACAATCAATTTAATTACTTCTTTTCAAAAAATATGATTCCATTACATGATAAATGAAATTTTTTTGGTATTGCTTTTTAGTATCTCTAGAGCTCAAATATCATATTGCTTTCTGCTATATAGTATCTCATTAATTTTCATGATAGATAACAATTACATTAAATAACTTCAAAAAGTAAGAGCTGCTGCAAGTTAAAAAAAACAGTATGTTTATCAAACAAGCAAAATATATATATACACACACACGCACACAGGAAAAAAAGGTTAAAGTGGGTATAAATGTGGTTGGTATGGATGAGATTTGTGCATCAAATATAGTCACAACCTTTAAACAATTCAATCATGGTATGATTTGAGTAAGGTACAGGATTGTGTCCTTTTGACAAAATTTTTCCATTCAATATGGCAATACTTCACTCTTTTTTGCAAAAACGGCGCAATTCTACTAATAGATTTTTGGTATGATTTTAAATATAATACATTATTGAAATTAATTAAGGATAATCATACCACTTCCAAAGAAAGGTGATCAACAGCAACCCGGAAACTACAGAGGCATCTGTCTATCTGCAATTGCGGGGAAGGTCTACAACTCGCTTCTTCTCAATCGTATAACACCACACATTGATCCCATTCTTCGTAGGAATCAAAATGGATTTCGTAGGAATAGATCTACCCTACCACATATTCTTGCTCTAAGAAGAATCATGGAAGAATTGAGAATCTCGAAGATAAGCTCATCCATAGTCTTTGTGAACTTCTCAAAGGCCTTTGATAGTGCAAACCGGAAGGCAATGATGCATATTTTACCTAACTATGTTATCCCCGAGGAGATTGTGAGTGCCATTGCTATAATGTATGACAACCCAACAAGTTTTGTGCAGATGATGGATGGTCCAACCGAAGAATTTATTACAGCAGCACGAATTCTTCAAGGGGACACTCTTGCTCCTTTCCTTTTTGTTATTGTGGTCGACTATGTATTGCACCAGTCAGCTTACACCATGAGTGATATAAAGGCCTCACAATTGGCAGAAGATCTGGACGTCAAAGTCAAAAGTATTTGACAGACTTAGACTATGCAGACGATGTCGCGCTGACTGCAGAACCTATATCATCTGCTCAAGATCTACTGGTTACATTTGAAGAATCGGCGGCTAGGGTCGGACTAATGCTCAATTCAAAAAAGACCCAATGCCTGATCCTTAATGAAACATCTGATCAACCTCCTATCCACTCAATGAATGGAACTGTCATCAAGAAAATAGATTACTTTAAATACCTGGAGTCATATGTACTTGGTAGCAAAAAGGACTTCTTGACAAGAAAGGGACAAGCATGGATCGCCTGTAACAAGCTTAATGTCATATGGAAGTCTGATATTACCAGGGCAACCAAGATTGAATTCTTCAGAGCCTAGTTTGAAAGCATCTTCCTGTACGGCGCAGAAACATGGACTTTGAAGAAAGAGTTTCAAGACCGCTTAGATGGCACCTACACCAGGCTATTAATGTGGGTCCAAAATTTTTCCTGGAAACAACATCCAACTAAGCATCAGATTTATGGTGATATATCCCCTATCTCTACAACCGTGGCATAGAGGAGAACCCCCGGGGAGAACCCATTTTGTTGGTCGCTGCTTTCGAGCCAAGGACCAAATCATGTCGGACATCCTTCTTTGGAGATTGCCATGTCCAAATAGAGGCTGTAGACCTTTAACGTACCCTGATACCATATGTAGAGATACTGGCTTGAACTTCAATGAACTTGGAAGTGCAATGTGTAATAAATATAGTTGGCAAAGACGTGTGTCATGTATCTCATCGGAAGTCGAAGGATGATGATGAAGAATAATATCAACATAAAAGTAATTATCAAATAACTCTCACCAACTATTTCAAGAATGTGGTTAGGAATGAATGAGGTGGGTGAGATGTAACGCAAATGGTCCCACCATTAAAAAAACATGACAATTATACATATCTGTTTAATTCACGATGTATCACGTAAAAAAATCAATTTATGATGTTTTGACAAATGTTTGATATGTTCGAAGTGGTCAAAGCAATAGTTTGTTCCAACAACGACCGTAATCATTTTGAAGAGTGTTTGTAACCTCTCTTAAAATATTTCACTCTTTTTAAGGAATAAAAGAGATCATCAAACATTGCCGTCATAAGTATTTTAATTAAAATTAGATTTTGTCTAATAATTATACCAATATACATGGTTATGGGATAGACGAGGAGTTATAAAGTTACAACGCACTGAATCAAAACTTAAGTGATTTAAGCTTTTTCAGTCTTTTCGGTCGTTTTTAGCAGCGTCCTTTAGATACGTTTAAAAATACTATTCTACTGAGACCTATTCCATCACGCTTTTTGCACAAAACATTAGAAACATATAAACACGCAACTGGAAGCTGTGTAAGCAAGCCTTGTAAACATCGTGATAAAGTGATGTTGACATTTCATAACTGTTGAAGTGTTACATACAAGGTGTCTCATAGGACCTGACTATGAGGTATGTTTGCCAAGATGTGATTTCATATTCATGTCAATGCATGTTCAATATACTTTGAGTACTTAGATTTAACACAGATTATTAAGAAGGCAAATGTCACATTCATTGCCAAAAGTGCCAGGAGTTTGCATAAAGTAGAACGAAGTATATGGCACCAAACCAGAAGTTAGCTTCCCATTGACGTAGTGTACAAAATGAATTCCTTAACACACTAAAAACCTCCCTTGAGAATAAAGTAACTGGTTGCTCCAACAATGCCTTTTCAGAAATAATGTGATCTCTTTTACCATAAAAGGATGAAAAAAGTACATCATGACCGCATAATTTTACCAAAGAAGTCTAGAGATCAAAAATAACACTTGAAGCAATTTTAAATAAACCTAACTCTATAATTGAAATAAAATATTGATCAATTATAGCCCTTCCATATTACTGAGGATTCCAGAGGCGTAACTAGGAGTTTGATATGCACATCATTGGAATTAAAAATATTATCCATGCGGGCATGGAGAATGCACTTGTAACTC
>JXSR01S014530.1:0-11462 GCA_000969725.1 Ophiothrix spiculata | reverse complement strand
CAACTAGATGAACTTTTGAAGACCTCGAACCTTGGTCACGTCAAGAGTTGCCAGAGAGGGAGTTCCACCAGATAATTTTTCTTGGGAACAACTACTTCTTGTAGATTGCGCGGATTCACATTGGTGCATGGCACCAAGTATTTCTTGTCCTTTACAGTGATGTACCTTGCATGCATTATGTATATAATTTACCCTAGTCTTCAGACTAGTCTTTTGGTTTCGCCACAGAGGGCGCTTTTAAACTTGCACAATTTTTACTGAGACACACTGTACTTATAGTATGTAAAGAATCCATGATATTTGATGGAGCTATTTCTAAAGCCAAATGGATAATTATATTTACGTCATTTGAAGGTTCATTACAGAGCCATTATAATATAGGGTGTGTCAGGTGATTAGTGGTACTGATTTCAACCTAATTAAAAAGCTAATTAAGTCGATGAGAATTAGTTTTTCACAATAAACATAATTTGGTTATACAAGCTCTGTAATTGTGTAAACTTCAAACGAAGAAACTTTTTGTGCATACGACAATGCAAAACAAAAAACTCCTAAAATTAGGTCCAAAAATTAAGGACATTGAATTTGTCATATTTTCTTACATGTTACTTGGCCACTTGAAAATTTATGTATCTTACACATTAAACATTTCACTGATTAATATCGTAGAGGGGATAGTGAAATTATGCGACCTGCAGTATGATTGGGATTGAAGGGTGAATCAGGTGACACCGTTTAGGGTATTTAAAAAACCCAAGCCATTTTCAAGAAATAGGGTACTTTTTCCAACCCTAGGTTAAGTTTTGGCTTAAGAAAAAAATCTAGGGGGTGTTCTAAAAAACTGTGGTCACGGTCATGATGACTACAACATTATACTTGACTCCCCCGGGCCTTTGAAGTTCAGATGGCACTATTGGTCCACAGCAACTATGGTAATTAAGTTTCTCATGATATATAGAGAAATCATATCAACTGCAATTACAATGTATAATTAAAATGATGATAATTGAGATATTCTTTGTAATTAGTTATTTAATCTAAGTTTAGAATCTATTGTTTTTCTGTAATTTGGAGTACAATTCTCTTCTGAAACATTTATCTAGTTATATTAACTGCTACTGGATGAATAAGCACTTTGAATATAAAAGAGTGAAATTTCACTCTGTTAGAGTGAATTTGACTCTCTTTAAAAAGAGTAAGTTTGCACTCTTTAGCTGCTGTAGGCCATGTGGGCTTTGGCCGCACCACTTTTCAGCTGAAGAAAATTAATTTTAATTTAATTTCATGCTTTTTATTATATTCCTGGCATAAACTAACCGCAACTTCCTTAATACTGCACAGATTAGTTTTTTGGTAACCGTATAAGGCCAAGTAAAAAAAACAACTAGTTTCTCGTCCGAACTTTTTGAAAAAAGGAGGATGAGGGCAGGTTTTTTTTTTTTTTTTTTTTCAAAAATGGCCGATCCAAGATGGCGGACGGTCTTTTCCAAAATTAAAAGGCAGCCAACCGTTCCCAAAATTTGAATTAAGCTGAATTCAGACTCGACGCAAACGCACCGAGCATGTGCAGTATAGGATTTGAGGAGTTCCGATCAATCGATACCAAAACGCAACACCGAATGCGTCACCGCAAACCGAGTTGAGCAAAGCTCAACTTTCCATTGCGTTTTCATGTCATTGGCTGCCGCAGTCCGTTTGCGTTTTGAGTGTGAATTCATTTGCGGTGCCGTTTGCGGTGAAAATTATCAGAAACGCAACGCATTGCGTTTTGAGTATGAATTCAGCTTTACTTTCTTCCGACATAGCAGATAATGTTTTTGCTTCCAAAAGGCTATTCACATTTTCAAAAAATTATTGATGATAGGTCTAGGATTCATTGCAAAATTGTTAGTTGTATCCAAATTTTAATTTAAAAAATTGTTGATAGCTCAGTGGTCTTCAAAAATCAATGAAAAAATTGTTTCAAAAGAGTGCCAGAATTTTTATTTCAACTTGCTTCCAAATCGGATTTCGAAAAAAAAATGAACATTTTGAAAAAAAAAAAAAATTGATGCGGCCGTCAAAACGCATGCGCGCGAGGACGAGAAACTAGTATATTTTTTTACTTGGCCTAATTTGTACCATGGTACCTTTAGTAGGAAGTTACTTCAATCTTACATTATCTGCAACATCGGTGACATTTTGGACAAATTGCTGCTTGAAACAAATAGTATCGGTAATGAATGCAAGAAATACAACGTAGAATACATTTACATATGCCAGAAAGATCCTGATATTATTGATTGCCCTGGACAATGGTTCAAAGGTTCAGCGGACGACTTTCTGCTTACAAACACGAGCGATGAAATGTTCTTCGATAAATTCATAAAACCACAACTTGTTCTTAATTACGTTACATATGAGTTTGACTATAGAGCTTCAAGATTCATCAAAACGGAAACCGTTCTCGTTTGTGGCGAAGAAATTCCAGTTCTCTCATGTGCTTTTGTAACGCTATCACCAGATGAATACACAATGGAAAAGAAGTTTTTGTGGGTAAGACAAAGTTCACTCAGGATGAATACATCATGTTGTTCAATGGAACTTTGCACGTTTGTGCTGAAAGAATGAACAAAATGGCAGAGGACTTTTTCAATTATTATGGTCATCTTGATACCATCAATGTAATAGGTGTCAGTCTATCTCTTTTCGGATATGTTGGTAGCTTTGCCATACATTGTATTATTCCAGAATTTAGAAATTTCCATGGAAGATCTACAATGTTTCTCTGTGTAATGTTGTTCTGTTCGCAATGCATTCCACTTATAAGCCATGAATTTAAGGTTTCTGAGCCTGTGTGTGTTTTTCTCGGTGTATTGACGCATTACACGTGGGTATCAGGCTTCACTTGGATGTCTATCATAGGGATGAATTTAACATACGTATTTGTATTTAAACCATTTCAAAGTTTGCAATCGCGTGAATCGACGGAAGCTTTCAAATACCGCATACCAGCCATTGGCGTATTTCTACCAGTACTGATAGTGATAACATTTCTAATTTTCTATTACCTAAGATACGACAGATTTGGTTATAATGATACACCGCCATGTTGGATATCTGGTGTTACCGCTAATATCTTAGGATTCGGCGTGCCAATATGTATATCCATTAGTTGCAACATTGCTTGTTATTCTGGTGGTATCCAATTGCTATAACCAACGTAGATCTAGACTTCTACGGGGTAGGACGGAAATGATGAGCATTTCTGATGTCAAGTTTGGCATAAAGGTGAGCATATTCTGTATAAGAAGCATTTTTCGCGCTCATTTTTTTTTTTGCACTTTTCGCGTTCAACTCGTCTAGCGCGAAAAACAAAATATACCACGTAATAGACCAGTTTCGTATGTCCCATAATGCATCTTGAAAGTACCGTAAACGCTCAGTTGACCATATTATTACCTTCTGCGCAAATGACGTCATGCGCAGAAAGTATATATGGTCGTTCGCGCAGAAATGCCCGTATTTGCGGTACTTTCAAGATGCATTGTGGGATATACGAAACTGGTTGGTATACTGCCGCACGTTACAAAATTCACAGGCGCGAAAACTAAAACGCGGGAAATGATTTAAGGTGTCTGGTCCATGATAGATCTGATTATTTTTTAAAAATCGTCATGAATAATATGTTATCGATGTAGAATCGATATTTAAAATAGAAAATGTTGGTCGCTTTTGCATGCGAGTCAGTTTAAAATAGCATTTTTGGAGTTTTTTGAGAAAATTAGTGCAGGGGTCTATTGAAAATGTGGCAAAAGTGACATTATTTAGTGTTGATTCAAAAACTTCCCACTGAAATTTTGTGTCATTTTTCCCAAAAATTTGCGCAAAAGTACGTTCTTTCAATAAACAAAATACAAATTGTTGGTCGTTTTTGCATGCTAGTCAGTTTAGAAATAGTATTTTTGGAGCTTTTTTGGGGACAATTAGTGCATGGGTCTACGGAAAATGTGGCAAAAGTGACATTATTTAGTGCTGATTCAAAAACTTTCCACTGAAATTTTGTGTCATTTTTTCCCCACAAAATTTGTGCACAAACTATGTTCTTTCGATAAAACAAAATACAAATTGTTGGTCGTTTTTGCATGCGAGTCAGTTTAAAAATATTATTTTTGGAGCTTTTGTTGGGAAAATTAGTGCAGAGGTCTATGGAAAATGTGGCAAAAGTGACACTATTACCGCGTAATAGACCACTTTCGTACGTCCCATAATGCATCTTGAAAGTACCGTAAACGCTCAGTGGACCATATTATTACCTTCTGCGCAAATGACGTCATGCGCAGAAAGTATATATGGTCGTTCGCGCAGAAATGCCCGTATTTGCGGTACTTTCAAGATGCATTGTGGGATATACGAAACTGGTTGGTATACTGCCGCACGTTACAAAATTCACAGGCGCGAAAACTAAAACGCGGGAAATGATTTAAGGTGTCTGGTCCATGATAGATCTGATTATTTTTTAAAAATCGTCATGAATAATATTTTGTCGATGTAGAATCGATATTTAAAATAGAAAATGTTGGTCGCTTTTGCATGCGAGTCAGTTTAAAATAGCATTTTTGGAGCTTTTTGGGAAAATTAGTGCAGTGGTCTATTGAAAATATGGCTAAAGTGGCATTATTTAGTGTTGATTCATAAACTTCCCACTGAAATTTTGTGTCATTTTTTCCCCACAAAATTTGTGCACAAGTATGTTCTTTCAAAAAACAAAATACAAATTGTTGGTCGTTTTTGCATGCGAGTCAGTTTAAAAATAGTATATTTGGAGCTTTTTTGGGGAAAATTAGTGCAGGGGTCTATGGAAAATGTGGCAAAAGTGACATTATTTAGTGTTGATTCTAAAACTTCCCACTGAAATTTTGTGTCATTTTCCCCCAAAATTTGCGCAAAAGTACGTTCTTTCAATAAACAAAATACAAATTGTTGGTCATCTTGCATGCTAGTCAGTTTAAAAATAGTATTTTTGGAGCTTTTTTGGGGAAAATTAGTGCAGGGGTCTATGGAAAATGTGGCAAAAGCGACATTATTTAGTGTTGATTCAAAAATTTCCCACTGAAATTTTGTGTAAATTTTTTCACAAAATTTGCGCAAAAGTAAGTTCTTTCAATAAACAAAATAAAAGTGGAGTCACCGACCTATTTTTCACGAAAAATGAGAGAATGTGACGTTTTTTGGCTGCGCATGCGTGTTGCTGCACTTGCGAAATCAAAACAAGTGCGTACTAGTACGCGTGGATCGTAGACTTTAAAGTTCATTATAAACTTCATTGGCATAGACCAGACACCTTAAAATGAACCGTGCAAGAAACATTACTGCGCGCGAAAATAGTTGCGTTTACAGTAATACAGACCCTTCTTTTGATTGAACGTTGATGTAAATTATTTATGATTGGTTCAAAATTGGTTACATGACATATTTTGGAATAAAGTGTTAGGGGCCTGTTTACACCTAACTGTCACTCTGGGACGATGTTCAAAATGATTCTTTTATATACACTATACTAGATTTGCATTTAATTTCTGTTTTGGCATATAATATAAGGTACATCCCGTTATCATTTTTGTATGTTTCTTTGTTCACAGTTGTGCATTTTTATGGGCATAGGCTGGATTTTTGGACTTGCTGCCGCTTTTTCCGACAATCTCAAACTTTGGTGGATTTTTATCATGACAACGTCATTTTACGGGATGTACCTCTTCATTGCTATCTGTTGCAGTCATAAATTCCGAAATCACTTACAAAAATCGTACAATGAGTATCAGAAGAGGAAATTAACCTCGGGGATAAACTCTACATCATCCTCGATAGACCTACAACCCTCATCGCAATCACCGGGGTTGGAGGCTTCATCGCCATCGATAGAACTGAACGCACACTCTTAGAAAGCCAGGATCAAATATGAGACAAAAAGGATCAATTTTGATCCTTTTTAGGTATCAAATATGAGCTTACCCTTTAAGGATCAAAGTGATCCAAAAATAAGGATCACAATTCTTGATCCGAAAAAAGGATCAAAATTAATATTTCTTATAAAAAAGATCTGCCTAAAAATATCTCACTGAAGTGACCCTAGCAGGGTTTGAACCCACGCCGCACGTACACCATGTAATTACGAGACCATCGCTCTAACCACTCGACCACGGGACAGGCAGCTGTCAAGTGTGGTGAAATCATCGTATTTATACCATTGTATACATTCCCGGCTATGTAGTGGATATGGGGTGTACTCAAATATGAGACAAAAGATCACGTTAGATCCAAACGCGGTATCAAATATGAGCTCATCCTTTCCGTATCAAAGTAATCCAGAAATACGGATCAAAACTTTGATATTGTAATCAAAAAAGATCAAAATAAAATGATCCTAAAACCGGATCAAAAATGATCCTGGTGAATTTGATCCATTTGTATATATTGATCCAAAAAAGGATCAAAACGATCCACGTTGGATCAAAAGTGACCCTAAAGTAAAACTACTCGTATATTTGATCCCGGCCTTCTAAGAGTGCAGCATCATCATCTTTGAAATTGAAGGAATTACCGTCCTGCTCGGTGGACATAGAGGAGTCATCACTGTCAGTACAACACAAACAAACGCCATCAAAGGAGTCCTAGATATATTATACGGTAGCTTGGTCAAATTTATATAACTCTCCCACACGGTGGCTCATTCTCCGAAAAAACGTGCAACTTTGGTTAGAGAAATGTTAAAATTTCGACTACTAATAACTCATGAAAAACATACAAAGTCATAAACTCTCATGGTTTCTGAAGAAGAAACAGTGCATCGGAGATGTTTAAAAATACTTGATTTTTTAACCATTGTATTCCCTATTTTTAAATTACGTATCTGTCGCTACGTATCTGTTTGAATCTTTTCTTTAATATTCATTTTTGAGAAAATTTGTTTTCTTACAAATTTGATTTTTACACTAAATTGGGAGCTCTACACATACTACACTGTCGTGAAGTATTTTCGCTAATAGTGTACCGCGTTTTGCGAGAAGGCAGCAGAATATACATTACGTATCTGTTTCGACGTCACCGTCACATAGGGTTTTTTGATATTAATATCCTTGTAAATCGTTACTGTAAATGTATAATTCTATATAAAATATATGTTATGCAACACTCAAGTTTGCTTGATAAACCTAATGCGGAATTATCCATCAACAGATTTATTTTGACACTTTGTTATCGATTTTAGAAATGATTACGTATCTGTTTGCAATATTGGCGACACATTTCAAAAAGCTCTTATGCCATATCGAATACTTAATATAATTAAACTTTATATGTCATTATCAATACCTATTACGGGCTGTTATATAGTGTGCATTTTGTTTGATATGCTCGAATATTTTAGGAACGGGGGCTCATGAAATAGAAAAAGTATGGCTGGCGACATGGGGAAATCAAAAACCAAAATTATTGATCGTCATGATTGATGACGTCATTACTACATAACACCTCAGAAGATTTTACTCATTTTGGTACTATATGTATAGGCTATTCCTAGATACTACAATACTCTGTCACACGGCATCACCGTATAGTAGACACTTCAGGTGATTTTTTAATTATTGCTCAAATTCTTTTAAATTGTCTGTAAATGAAAACAGGTGATCTAAGAAATCCAAAACCGTTTGAATTTTTCAAATCCGACCTTTCGTTGTAAAGTTATGAAGGTTTTTGTATCGCTATTTTCATTAATTTTGGAGAACGCGGGTCAACGGTCAAATCTTTTATTTTCTTTATTTTAGCCTTCAAAGATCACGGCACCAATCACGAACCCACCACCATCAATATTTCCATTGTCACTGGTCAGTAGAGAAATTTGTCACAAACGAATCTATAAATTGCACCCACAGCACACCTGCGCGGGGCTTTTAATATTCATTAGTTCTGCATGGTTAACAGCTGTGATTGAAATAGGTTTAATATCATGCATGGCTAATTTATGAAAAGAGTGCTAAATGGCGGGGGAGGCGGAATTGATTTCGAATATAAATCCAATTCGCCCATTGACTTCGATGTTAAAATGAAAATCTGACCAAATATTTTGTTTAGGTCATTACTTATTAGCCAATGTTTGTTAATACTAAATCCGTTGAAGTTGGATAATTATCTCCATTGTACATTTTTATTTCGACTTTTCTGTTGGGAACTATTTTTTCTCCCGTCGAACGTTAATGATGATACTGGCGGCAGGTCACGTGACATAGCTAGCGCGTGATAGGGCATAACCGCCTCTTGCTAAATTGATTATCTTCCACCTGGAACAAAATTGCATTCGTTTATCTTGAACCAGCCGTAAATACAACAAACTTTTTTGACACTCCTAAGTGAAATACATGCAAAGGGTGTGATTCTGCAACTCGCAGATTCATAATCTTCATATATTTACTTCAGAACATCTTCAAAACTTTATTTGAGGAATTTGAAAGCATGTTTCGGAGGACCAAGACGTTGCATTTACGGCAGGTTAGATATAAACTGTCACAATTACCCACATGTGATTTTCACACTTATAGTTTTTAACTTGTTTGTTTCACGGGGGTAGCTGATATTTGTATCTGGGTAACCACTTGCGTGTTAAAGTTTCCTATGGTGGCCAATACAAGACCAAAATTGACCAAAATGAGTGAAATGATACTTTATCTGAGACCATAAAGTTACTACTTCTGTATAAATGGATACCCTATCCGGGGCCATAACAGTTCAAATGAATACCCTATAGGCTATATTGCAAGTCTCGAGACCCGTCCGATTAGGTCTCATAGTTCAATTATGTTGGCACGCGGGTGGTTACCCGGTCAAAATACACTGTTCCACCCCCACTCCCACGTTTGTTTCGATTTATTGTACTTGTATGTATCCTTGCAAATTGTCACGAAGCTTGATGGCTGTGCACAATTGGGCGGTTGACATAGCAAACAAATTATAAATACTAAAGGTTGGGCGGAATTGCAAGAGAAAACAGGCGCATATTTTACACCAAAATTTTGCCGCTTGTTGTTTAAAAGCATTTTATTATGCAGAAAAATTTAAAAAATTCTTAAATAGGCCTATGCATGGATGTGCATACAACTTGTAGACATCTGAAATTTTCTATTCTTCCCATTCAACAAAAATTTGTAAACTTTTCAAAAATCAATAACTCTGCAACAACACGTAATAATTTTTTCCTACATATGAGTGGCTGTGCTTAGGCAAATTCTTCTCCTCGATAACACATTTTTGCGTGAGAGTGGTAAATCAGAAAAACTGTAGAAAAAGTATCTAGAAACACTCTATTTAAGCGTCAAAGCAACACATCCAAATCCGGTTTGAGTCACGCCTGCTTGAATGTGAGTTAATATGTTATGTGTAAGTAGGTCAGCGGTGTGAAATATCAACGTTCACCGCCCAGTTTCTGGTTAAGTGAAGTATCTACGTATAGATCAAAACGTACGAATAACGTACTTATTCCCACTATTGTTTTGGTTTATACATTGTTGTTCGTCATGTGTTCGTTAGAAGTACGTTCAATACGTTATCTCTACGGTTTGTCCGTTTATGCGTTCAATTCATTATCCACACGGTGGTGGTCCTTTTGGTACACGTTTAGTATGTGAAACGTTTGTTGTACGTTATTCATACGTTTGGGCTCTATACGGTGATATGTGACAGAACATTTAACAATGATGTACCATTATGTAAAACCACCATTTCAGTTTCGCCACAGAGAGCGCTTTTCAACTTGCACAATTTGTATTGGGACACACTGTACATATAGCATGTATAGGAGGAGAAGTAGCCAGATCATAGATATATGATGACAGTTGATGAAGAGATGCGGTGCTAATTTAGAGACATTTGGGTTGGAAAATACCCACTTTATAGCTTTTCATATGTTTCCACTATGTACATTGATGTACCCGTGTGGCAATTGTATTCCAGATTTCAAGCAAAGAATGTAGTCTCTTCCTTATCAAAATCCAAAACTCGGAAGAGATTATACTGTTTTGATTTATTGCATTAATTTCATTAATTTTGCATTATTTTATTTAAAATCACCAGACCTTAATGAGTGGTAAATTAAGTCTGTAACATTATAATTCACCTATATACATGGGTTATGCTATACTTCTTTTTGAGCGACCAAATATTTGAAGTCTTTGTTATTACAATAATTCCAATGTATTTTCTAATCAATAACGGCCGGAGGCTTAAGGCCCGTACAGACTCCTCTATCGTATAGAATATTTTGCTTAGAATATTCTTTGCTGACGACAAAATGACGTAAGTCATCGAATAAAGCTGTGTTTTTATTCGATGACCTACGTCATTTTGTCGTCAGCATAGAATATTCTAAGCAAAATATTCTATACGATAGAGGAGTCTGCACCGGGCCTTAATGTTGTAAACCATCTAATGTTTGGCATCACATAAAACACAAGTGTGGTGTATTGATTAGCTTTGATTTTTCATCACCAAGCCTTCGTTACTATTAGAAAATATATAATATATTATATATCAGATTATATTTTTCTACCTGATTGGTTTATCCAAAAGGTATGTATATATGTATATATTTTCTCTTTTGTTTTTATAACGTCACTTGATTACGGGTATTAATGACAGTTTAAGGATGAATTTTAACTATTTGCGCGCGTAAGGAGGGATTGTGAACTCTTATTTAAGACAATAATTTCCCAATTATCCATTTATGTTTTATGTAATACGGCAAACCACTTCCTGGTTTTGATTGAATTGTAGAAAACATTGTCGATGTTCAGAAATAAACGCCAGTAAGCTTTTCATCACTCCTTTGGGGAAGTAGGAAGCACAGCGGCGGTACTTCCCTCGTTTTGCACCAATGAGTCCAGGTCAGGCCATGACTATCCCGGGTTCGATCCCGGTCTCGTGTATGTACAATTGGTTGCAAAGTCCACACTTGCTCCCGCAGGTTTTTCTTCGGGCGCTCCGGTTTTCCTCCTGCATCTAAAACTGGCAAATAAATCTAACCACTTGGCAGAGGTTCCCATGAAAAGCACCGAGAAAAAGCAGTGCTTCACATTGATGAGTATACAGGGTGTCCCAGAAAGAATTAACTCCTACATTTGGCGGGTCATAACTTTTACAAAATACAATGAATTCGAAAATTTAACTTGAAATATAATGTACAGATCATAGATTATCTAATGTATTACGTGAAATGGCTCAATGGTTTTGATGATATGCTCGATTGCGTTATAAGTGGTGTAAAAGGCTTCTGTCCAAGTTTCAATATTGATGATCGTACAGATATTTCCTTCAAAACTCAATTGTTCATTGTTCATTGTTCATTGTTGTTCATTGTTCATTTTATTTTCCATAAGACATCAAAAACAAACAAATATAATATAAAAAACAAGCAATAATAGAAACATCAAAATCTT
>JXSR01S014529.1:21709-32021 GCA_000969725.1 Ophiothrix spiculata | reverse complement strand
CGATTTCAGGATATATTTAAAAAAATCTGTCAAACCAAAATCGCAGATATGAAAATACAGGGATTAATACAATAATACCTTCAGAGTATAGGTCAGTAAGATGATATTACACAATCGAGACATGCCGGGTTCTGTTTGTCACCCACTGGACTCTGTATCCTTTCATCTATATAAATACAAGATATTAATTGTGTGTTTCCAAATGCATGTTTATTATCATTTAATAAAAGTAAAGATGTAAATAAAATATTAAACATAACAAGATGACAAATTTAACGTGACAGATATTGTGTACCTAACGTGGTCAGACCTTCTCGTTTTCACTTATTTAATAATAGATGTGTTTTTTAGTATTGAATTGAAGTAACAGCTTATTGAAGTTTGAGCTGTCAATTTTTACCAGTGCTGTGTATAAAAGGTTTGTTAGCTCTAAAGAAAAAATGAAGTCAAAACTATTTGGAATCTGGCTTATGGATATTAGCACACATTGCATTGTTTGTTAGGGCGTAGTTTTGCAATCTCTTAAAACTGCTTTTACCGTTTATGAGATTTTGCTTGAGAAATAAAGTATTAAAAAGGAGGTTTGTTTAGCTATGTATTGTTCAAAATACAGATGTTGGGCAAATGATATTCAAATTTTGAATCGTATTATATATATTTTTAGAATCCTATTTGATAGATGTGATATGATGAATTTGTTACCTATTTTATTGTTAAAAAAAAAAGTATATTTTTCTACTTTTTCTTCTCAATATCTCACGTATTTCTATGCAAATTTAAGAAAAGAATCAGGAAAAGAATTAAGAAAAGTTGAGTGCAATTTACAAAAATGTACAATCATTTTAACCTACTCTAGAACCAGAGTGAATAGTCACTATTTCTTCAAAAGTATATCATCTCTCTGGGACCATAGAGCTCACCTAGATGCTAAACAGGCTTTGATGAGAATAAGCGTAGAAGTAGAAGTAGAAGAATAATTTTGAATATCGCAGCTGTTGTACACCAGACAAAATTATCAGAAGATTAAAGTACTTTGTTATGGTACCAAGGTGTTGACTTGAGGTAAATATAATGGAAGAGGTTCTTCTCATATACTCCATTTATTGCAACTTTAATAATGTTTATTCTAAAGTAATCACCCTAATGCACACTTTATGATATTTACATCAGGAGCCTATTCAAAATCTAGTTCGATCATTTTAATTACTTTAATGGTGTTTTCCTTATATGCAAACAAATTCACTAGCCGTATTAAAATTAACCTATTTGTAGGATGCCCGGACAAAATGTGCGGAAAGTGACCAAAGATGATTGTGAATAAGTAGCCTATAAAACACTTCCATCTATATGCTGTTTAATTAATAACGGTTACTTAATCACATATTGCTTTTAAACTCGATTTCCTGCTAATTTGTAAACAAGATATTCAGTTACGCCTTGGTTTTCGATCTCTTAATGGAACATGAACACAGGAAGTACTTTGTATTATATATCATTTTAACGCTGAGATCATAAAGAAATAAGTCATGGTATAATCTTAACTTTCAAAATTCCGACTTTCAGCTAATTTTGCCGGGAAACACCCTTCAAGTGTTCGCCTTGCCATAGTGAATTAATGTATTAACACAGCGAATATAATATAAGCAAAACATGTTATCTATATTTATTCTTTATCCTGCTTAACTAGTCAAGTGGTACAAGTAGAACTATCTTTGAAAAAAAGGTCGATTTATTAGGGTATGAAGAATCTAGTATAATGGATACGTTTTTACTACCTTTCAATGATGCAACACGGCATATGCAGATGTACATGCAACTATCAAGCATGAGATTTTGATTGTACTCCCATATGCATATGTTTGGTAAAGTAGCCACCGTCTCAAGTCGATTAAAAATAAAGTACTTAAAACAGTTGAAAAATCGGTAAATGTCGGATCGGATATATTTGTTAACTAATTCTAACTCCTTAGGCTTGGACATCACAAAAATGCCCTAAAAGGATGTAAGTAGTACATCACCCTTGGTCATATTGAACGAACCGGGAATTTCCAACTCCTGGTGAAATTTGATGCCTGTTACTGGACTATTAATTCAGATACTGCGTTTTGGCTTTGTCGGGTAGCATTCGCGTAGTTGATGTAATCTCATTTATCACCAAGTATCACTCTTGCAAGTTACAAGTTATTTTTACCTGACTGGGTTATACGCTAAAGCAATCATGCAAGGCTTATTTCAAGACAACGATTTGATTACTATTGGTTTGAAAGTTGATTGTGTTATAGCTAAAAGTAAAGTCACATATAGGTCAGTATTGCATGCAACCATATAAAACAAATACTTTGGTTATCTTATGAAAACAATCTTATTCAAATGCTGTAGGTATTATTGAAAATAAATAAAATGCCGAATTATTAAAATTTTGTATATGTAATTAAGGAATACTATTAATTTGTAGATCATCTCGAAATCTACTGAAGTAAAAGACCATGAAAGACAAAATTTCATCCCATATAATATAATTTTCATTTCCAATATCATATTGTCTGAAAAAGGGTTGCGTATGTTCATTTTTTCAAGATATTTGCTCTTTTCCTTAAAAGTGACTACATCGATATTTAACAGAGTTATAGGTCCGTATGCACAAAAGAGGTTAAGAGTTAGACCAGGTTTAAAGATAGACTTGGTTTAAGTCAAATTTTGTTTCACAGCTAAATATATTTTCCTCAATTAATATTGTCATGTTTTGAGTAGTTTGTAAGACTTTTTGGCTAAATCTTCATCAAAATGTTAAAGCTTTTGCAGTTCAAAAGTGCTTCAAAAGGTCCTTTTATGGCAGTAATAATTGTGACTTAGACCCGGTCTAACTTTAAACCCGGTCTAACTCTTAAACCTCTTTTGTACGTACGGACCATAGTGTTTTTATTTTATCATATTCTAATTTCCATAAAAATACATCAACTTAACATAAAAAACAAATACAAACTTATGGAGGAAATGACTGGAAGGCTAATATGATGCCTGTCATATATCTATCCCTAGAATACAGAAATATATACTTCATAACTACTCAAGCAAGACAAAACAGGGATGTGCTCAATAATTTACTTATAATTTAGAGTAATATTTTGCTTAAATTGGTTTAAAAACTGTTATACGTTAAAATAAATTTATTTCACATTATGAAAGAGAGAAATGTAGATGTAATTGAATAGTCACGGTATTCTTAAAACATCTACTTCTGTGTACACAATGTCTTATCAGGCCATTATGGACTTTATGAAGTAATTATGTTATAAATGGTCCTAATGGAAATATAATAGGAACAAGCAACCTGGAATGATGTGAAAATGACATACACTCTTAGAAAGAAAGTATCAAATATGAGACAAAAAGGATCAATTTTGATCCTTTTAGGTATCAAATATGAGCTTACCCTTTAAGGATCAAAATGATCCCAAAAAAAGGATCACAATTTTTGATCCGTAAAAAGGATCAAATATTTCTTATAAAAAGATCTGCATAAAAACATCACGCTGAAGTTACCCTAGCAGGGTTTGAACCCACGCCGCACTTATACCTGCTGGTAATTACGAGTCCAATGCTCTAACCACTCGACCACGGGACTGTGTGATGAAATCAACCTATTTATACATGTTTGTTACACCATTGTATACATTCCCCGCTATGTAGTGGATATCGGGTGCACTCAAATATGAAACAAAAGATGACGTTGGAGCCAAACACGGTATCAAAATGTGAGGTCATCCTTTCCGTATCAAAATAATCCAAAAATACGGATCAAAACTTTGATATTGTAATCAAAAAGGATCAAAATAAAATGATCCTAAAAAAGGATCAAAAAGGATCCTGGTGAATTTGATCCATTTGTTTATATTGATCCTTAAAGGATCAAAAATGATCCTTAAAGGATCAAAATAAAATGATCCCGAAAACTACTCGTATATTTGATCCCGGCCTTCTAAGAGTGTAGCTATTACACCTGTTATGTGGAGTAATTATTGTACATTGGCCATATTGTGCTTCTTCAGCTAAGGTGTTTTTAGAGGACTAATGTTTAACACTCATTCATCCACGCGAGTTTATGCAACCCCCTTTTGAGTTGTTTTTCCCTTTGCATTAAAACGCAAAAGCAACTGAGCAAAAGCTTAAACTCAATTGCATCCTACTCTTTATAATGGTTTTCATGAATTTAAAAGATCTTTGTCTTAAGTGTTTTAAAGTTAAAATCTGTTATGATTCCATGACTGAAAACGCAAAAGATTACTACGAATTCTCTCAAATGCAATCAAAGAACGATTGTAACATATAGATTCTGATGAAATTGTTTACAAGTTATATTCTATAATATTTGTATTACATTTGCAGTACGGTGATAGTTTTGGTAGAAATGCAATAATAATACTAGTTTTGTACATAAAGTTGAACTTAATTCGACTGGTCGAATATTGACAATTGTTATTATTAAGTACCTTGGAGACATCATATTTTCATAATATCTGTAATTTCAACCACAGGAAATTGCTTCTTCTTTCTGATATTGTCGATGTTATATGTCTTTGAAAATAATATCAAGCCTGTATGTCAAATGCACTTGCCTCATTTTTGTCAGACAGATTTTGTCAAATCATTTTTAATTTAGTTTTCAAAAGACGTGTACAAGGTTCGATACATGATTTTGTTATATGAAGAATTTGAATTTAATCAGATTACGCTTGTCATAGATGGGTTAACAATCACTAAATTATCAAACGAAGGTTGACTTAAAAATGAACAACCAGGTAAAAGTTCAGGTAAAATCTACCCCACAAAAACAATAATTTTTTTTCAATTAAAATCGTTTTGCATATTGATCAACACTAGATCATTATATCAGAAAATATCACCACTTATTTACTATCCAAATGTTGACTCGAGACAAATATAACGAAAGAGTATCCTCCACTTTATCCATATATTGCAACCTTAATGCTAATTATTCTGAAGTAATTTTCAAAATGTAATTTTAATGATGTTTACACGAGGTGTTTTATATAGAATTTTAGCTTGTTTATCATTTTAATTGTGTTTTTCTAGCATGCATAAAGCATCACTAACTGCATTAAACTTACCCTATTTTGCCTAGTCGGAGAGGATTAATGTTTTGAAACAGCTAGTGATTTTTAGTATGAAAACATCGTGATATTTATGTTTTTATGCTTAACTAATCAAGTGAAAACAGACGAGTTTGTTTTAACTTGGAATTTGTAACACTTGTCATATGCAGAATAAACAAGGTTGGGAGTAAACAACGATTACATTCTGCTATAGAAAGTTGACGGTTGAACGAAAATACAGGGACTTTTAGGGATTTGGTCAGTAAGTTGACATTACACAATCGAGACATGACGGGTTCTGTTTGTCACCCGCTGGACTCTGTATCCTTTCATCTATATAAATACAAGATATTAATTGTGTTTTTCCAAATGCATGTTTATCATCATTTAATAAAAGTAAAAATGTAAATAAAATATTAAACATAACAAGATGACAAACTTAACGTGACAGATATTGTGTTCTTATCGTGATCGGACCCTCTCTTTTTCAATTATTTAATAATGGATATGATTTTTTTCTAGTATTGAATTGAGGTAACAGCTTATTGAAGTTTGAGCTGTCAATTTGTACCAATGTTGTGTAAAACGTTTTGTTAGCTCTAAAGAAATCCGTGTTTTTGTGAGAATGTATTTGACAAGAACTGATCTATTTAGATAAATCGAAGTCAAAGCTTTTTGGAATCTGGCTTATGGATATTAGCACACATTGCATTGTTTGTTAGGGAGTAGTGTATCTTTACTTTGCGATCTCTTAAAACTTTTACCATTTTTGAGATTTGTTTAGTGTAAAGTGTTCAAAATACAGAAGTTGTGCAAATGGTATTCAAATTTGGAATCATATTATATATACTTATTATTATACTAGTTGATAGATGGGATATGATGAATTTGTTACCTATTTTATGTATGAAAAATAAGAAAGTCTATTTTTCTTGTTTTTCTTCTCAATATCTCACGTGTTTCTATGCAAATTTAAGATAGAATCAGAAAGTTGAGTGCAATTTACAAAAAAGTTAAATCATTATAACCTCAAATGTTACAAACAATGACAGTTATCGAATATAGCAGCTCAAATATTAAAATTAGGTTACTACAACAGCATCGTTTAGTGATTTTATGATAATATATAATTTGTTACAGAGAACTCTTGATACAATCTTTTACTGTACTTCATGTGTATGATATATCATATGTAAATGGGCATCATCACTTTTTCAGAAAATACACTGTCGGATGTAAAAGGGTTCAGCTACGGCTGTTCAAAATAAGAGAAGGGGAATCCTCCCCGGTACCGTTAACTTAAAGTATGTCAAAATATGTAATCTACTCTAGGACCAGAATGAATAGTCACTATACCTTCAAAAGTATATCATCTCTCTCTAGGACCAGAGAGCTCATCTAGATGCTGAACAGGCTTTGATGAGAATAAGCGTAGAAGTAGAAGTGGAAGAATAATTTTGAATATCGCTGCTGTTGGACACCAGACAAAGTTATCAGGAGATTAAAGTACTTTGTTATGGTACCAAGGTGTTGACTTTAGGTAAATATAATGGAAGAGTTTCTTCTCATATACTCCGTTTATTGCAACTTTAATGATATTTATTCTAAAGTAATTACCCTAATGCACACTTTATGATATTTACATCAGATGCCTATTCAAAATCTAGTTCGATCATTTTAATTACTTTAATGGTGTTTTCCTAATATGCAAACCAATTCACTATAGCCGTATTTAAATTAACATATTTGTGGGATGCCCGGACAAAATGTGCGGAAAGTGGTCAAAGAAGAGTGTGAATAAGTAGCCTATAAAACACTTCCACGTATAATATAATATGTACATCAGGAGACTATTCAAAATCTAGTTCGATCATTTTAATTACTTTAATGGTGTATTCCTAATATGCAAACGGATTCACTAGCCGCATTAAAATTAACCTATTTGTGGGATGCCCAGACAAAGTGTGCGGAAAGTGGCCCAAGAAGACTGTGAATAAGTAGCCTATAAAAAACTTCCATGTATATGCCGTTTAAATAATAACGGTTACTTGATCACATATTGCTTTTAAACCCGATTTCCCGCTAATTTTTGTTTACAAGATATTCAGTTACGCCTTGGTTTTCGATCTCTTACTGGAACGCTAAAAACCGGAAGACTTTATTCTATGTTGTTTTAACGCTGAGATCATAAAGAAATAAGTTATGTTATAATCTCAATTTTCAAAATTCCGACTTTCAGCTAATTTTGCAGGGAAACACCCTTCAAGTGTTCGCCTTGCCAGAAAAAATTAATGTATTAACACAGCGACTTTAATATAAGCAAAACATGATATCTATGTTTATTCTTTATCCTGCTCAACTAGTCAAGTGCTACAAGAACTATCTTTGAAAAAAGGTCGAATTATTAAGGTATGAAGAATCTAGTATAATGGTTACGTTACCTTTCAATGATGCAACACATATGCAAATGTACATGCAACTATCAAGCATGAGATTTTGATTGTACCCCCATATGCATATGTTTGATCATGTTGATAAAGTAGTCACCGGCTCAAGTCGATTGTCTGATTATAAATAAAGTACTTAAAACAGTAGAAAAAACATTTGAAATGTAAATGTCGGATCGGATATATTTGTTAACTAATTCTAACTCCTTAGGCTTGGATATTACAAAAATGCCCCAAAAGGATGTAAGTAGTACATCACCATGGGTCATATTGAACAAACCGGGCATTTCCAACTCCTGGTGAAATTTAATCCCTGCTACTGGACTATTAATTCAGATACTGCGTTTTTGCTTTGTCGGGTAGCCATTCGCGTAGTTGACGTTATCCCATTTATCACCAAGTATCACTCTTGCACGTTACAAGTTATTTTTACCTGACTGGGTTATACGCTAAGCAATCATGCAATGCTTATTTCAAGACAACGATTTGATTACTATTGGTTTGAAAGTTGATTGTGTTATAGCTAAAAGTAAAGTCACATATAGGTCAGTATTTCCTGTAACCATATAAAACAAATAGTTTGGTTATTTTATTCAAATGATATAGGTAATATTGAAAGTAAATAAAATGCCGAATTAAAAGTATTGTTTATGTAGTTAAGGAATACCATTAATTTGTATATAGATCATCTCAAAATCTACTGAAGTAAAAGACCATGACAGAGCAAATTTCATCCCATATAATATATTTCAATATATTCATATTCCAATATCATATTGTCTGAAAAGGGTTGCGTATGTTCATTTTTTCAAGACATTTTTTTTCCCTTAAAAGTGACGATATTCAACAGAGTTATAGTGTTTTTATTTTATCATATCCTAATCCTAATCATTTTCATTTATTTCCATTTAAAAAATGCATCAACTTAACATAAAAAACCAATACAAACTTATGGAGGAAATGACTGGAAGGCCAATGAGGCCTGTCATATATCTGTCCCAAGAATACAGAAATACTTGACATCACAACTTCTCATACAAGACACAACAGGGATGTGCTCAATAATTTACTTATAACTTTGAATAATTTTTGCTTAAATTGGTTTAAAAACTGTTATTCGTTATAACATTTCTTATTTCACATTATAAAGGAGAGTAAGTAGATGTAATTGAATAGTCACGGTATTCTTAAGACAGCTACTTCTGTGTACACAATGTCCTATCAGGCCATTATGGACTTTATGAAGTAATTATGGTATATATGGCCCTAATGGAATCTGATAGGAACAAGCAACCTGCAATAATGTGAAAATGACATAACTATTACACCTGTTATGTGAAGTAATGATTGTTTATTGGCCATATTGTGCCTTTTCAACTAAGGTGTTTTTAAAGGACTAATGATTAACACTCATTCACCCACGCGAGTTTATGCAACCCCCTTTTGAGTAGTGTTTTCCTTTGCATTAAAACGCAAAAGCTTAAACTCTTTTGCATCCTTTACGGTCACTTTAATGCAAACACAAATTTTGGAACCACTTAGGGCGAGGTCAGGGTAGGCCGCCGTAGTTGGGTGTAGAAGAGGAAATATAAAAAGCCTAAATTTACAAAACGTGTATGAAATACCATTCCCTTTATTAGTCAGCAATAAACAGATGAAGATCATTTTTTTTTAAATTGACTTTAGTAGCCACTTTTGCCGAAAAATAAGATTTTCCAACGCAAAATTCTATGTAACTTCATCATCACTTAACATCATACCTGATTTATGTTAATAGTAGAGAACCATACCTACCCATTGGTCAATGTTGGTAGCATAATCAACTTAATCAGAGGTTCGGTTTGAACAATTTAGAACAACCCCCTCTCTGGGTAGTCGAGGGGGGATGCTCGCCATTGAACTGGGCACTCTTTTTGTAAAGTTTCTCGGTCAACATTAAGAACACTAATGCTGCAGTCTCAATGTAAAGTTTCGATAAATTTCATTGGAGGTATTTGCACTATACTCCTTTTAAGGAGTATAGTGCAAATTAAAATATACATCAGTATCCATCTTACATATTCTATCTATCAAGAATTGATTGTAAATACGTTAGGTTACAAATTGACTGTTGAAATGCATAGGACTAATGTTTAACCCATGTTTTACCAAGGGGGTGGGGTTACCACAGATGATTCCCTGTCTCAAAAAAACGCAAACGAATATGACCTAGGGGTTTTGGGTAGTTGTATTAAAGTTCATCCTTTGCGCTCATTTTAGCGGGAAAAAAAATGTAGGTACCAACTTTAGGGGGGAAGTTGGAAGGTAGGGGGTGGTTACACCTGAGAAAATTTGAAGTCGCCATTTTGAAAAATACCTGCATGGTATTCACCTAAAGCTTACAGAACATATTAGAAATACCATTTCACTTCTTCATAATAAAAACCCGGCAAAATTCAAATATTTATAACTTTTACAGCAAAATATCGATATGGTGACCATTTTTGCCCAAAGTCGTAATTGTTTTTACACGGAAGTACTTATGACGTCATAATTACGTAACGCCTTGGCCGATTTTCATGATTTTGGTGTCAATGGATAAAGGAGACCCTATCCTATACTATGGTATTATAAAGCAAAGCAACTTTTATCGCTCCAATTTCATAGGGGGTGGTAACCCCCCCCCCCCCTCCTCCACTTGATAACAAACGTTATAAAATATACGTTGGTAAGACAAGGGTTAATCCTCGTTTACCCACGCGAATTGTTGCA
>JXSR01S014529.1:2418-15787 GCA_000969725.1 Ophiothrix spiculata | reverse complement strand
ATAATGTATACGACATATCATATAGCTGTTCAAGAAGTAGAAATCAACAACCTATCAAGTTGCCTAAAGCAAGTTAGGGATGTTAATTGATGTTTTATCAGGGGATTTTTCGTCACTCCGTTGTTTCATTTTTCCTTCATGTGGAATGTAGTTTATGCGTTGTGAAACAAATGTATTTATCACCTCAACTTAAAACCGAAAGTTAAACGACTCTATTCAACATGTTTGCCATAACTGCTGACTAATGATATTAATTAAACGATTAACATAAAGAATTAATCAATTCAATCATTAGAGTTAAACGACTCTATTCAACATCTTTGCCATAACTGCTGATTAATGATTATTAATTAAACGATTAACATAAAGAATTAATCAATTCAATCATTAAATGATAGCTTAAGATAAGCTGGATCATTTTTTTTATTTTTAAAGTAATCAAATTTGATCATCTATTACACTTAAGAGTGAATGTAAAATGAGGTCATGATTGAGTTATTGACAACATCAAGAATAAGTCAACTATTCATATCAAAAGAGGTTTGGACGTCCTCTTCATTGAAGTATTCCAACTTCAAAAATCGTTTTCACAAAAACAAAGCACGAAAGAGTGAATTTATCATTTTAGTTGCTCAAAAAGCAGTAGTAAAAAGCAATTGTTTGATATTTTCATTTTATCGTATTCTACAATAGACAATTGACGCAAATCATCTCATAAGTACAATCTCAAATTAGGAAGTAATTAAATAAAAAATGGTACATTTATTCAGATCTTATCCCCGCTTACAATTTGACAAACAATGATTGACATGTGCCCTTTGCAGTCAAGTTAACGTATCTTGCTATGCTCTATGAAACCATTGTAAGGAGCAATCCCCTATCGTACAGAGTAGCGGTGAATAGAAAGTATTTAGATTGCTTCTAATGCAAGGGAGTGGTTAGTGCTTAACTGCAGTATGTTCGTGTAACTGATAAAAGGATCCGCTTTCAAGATCTTAATTCAAATCGTGAATCAGTATGTAATTACAATGCAGTCTATAAACCAAAAAGCCAAAAAGCATTGTTAATCGTTGATATACACATAGCAAGTGCACTTTCATCGACGCTCTGCGAATATAAAAACGGATTAAATTGATCAAAATGTTGAAAGAACTCCTGATGCACAATACTAACTTGACATGCTGCTAGTAATCTCAGGTAGAATGACAGAAAACTCAGAAACATTAATGCCTTTGACAGGAAAGCATCAGGGATGACATTAGACAAATCATTCCACCTATTTTTCTCTTTGATGCTATATGTTGGATGGTTTGTAAACGTTTTGATCTATAAATCTCCCGACTCGTAAACGATATACCTTTATCGATGGAATAAAGTTGTTATTTAATACGCTCTACCCGGTTCTAGCTGTGATTTTACTCCGTGATTGATGCAGTATGTACTATAGCGCGTTATCAAGGCTATACCTTTTTACCTTACATAAATTTTAAACCTGTCAATATAACATTGACTCATTTTGTTTCTCTTAAAGATTCGCCTTACAATGTAGAGAGTAATGTGTGAAAGCTACGGGAAAGCTACTTTCCTTTTACTTTGGGAGATTTTACCAGACGATGATTGTCTTTACAATCATTATATAAGTATATAACTGCGTAGCACAACAGTGCATTTGGTAACAACACAATGTTCAGTGGGATTTTCTTTTGTACACGTACTTTTACTTAGTTTTTTATTATTACGTTTTAATCGTCATGTTGTCGAAAATAAAGAGAACCATGGGAATATACCTGTTTCATGGTTTTTCACATTTATATTTACATTACGTGCCCTTTATTTGTTTTATATGTCCATATTTTTTGTATACTGTATATGAATAATAATAATACTTACATTGGGAATTGCAGAGACGTTTGCTATTTAAACTTATTCAGACTGTTGAATATGGAATTTCAGAGTAGCAGATACGGACCCTCTTTAGATTAAAGAGTTTAAAATATATCTAACGTTATCATATTTGTATTTTTACTATCTTACCATCAACCATTTCACACTATTCTCCTCGTAACTACAATCACTAAGTTATCAAATGATAAGTGAAGTCCCTCTAATGGTATATTTGTCTGTCCGACCTTCTTTCTCTCTGATTCCCACTTACAAGTATACCAACAAAATTTGACATGTGCCCTTTGAAGTCAAGTTATTCGTGTCTTGATACACAATCAGTGTAAAGAGTAATCCCCTTACAAAGTGGATGGCGGTAAATGACGAGTGATAAGATAGATTCAAATGCACTTTGGTGATTATGCTACATCGTGTTCGTGTAACTGATAAAAGAAATTAGTTTCAAGGGCTTAATTGAAAACCTAAACAGGTACTAAATGCAGTCTACAAACAAAAAGAAATACAATTTGAGGTTGTTTCTTTCTGTATATATATAAATTACCTTCAACGGTTGGATATAAAGCAGATTTATTTTGTAAGAATCGACAGATATAGCTACAACAGAAAACCACTATTAAATCATCTCCGGCAGCAAAATCAGATTTATTAACAAAATGGTATTAAACAATCAAGTCTCGTGATTAAAACAAAAATATGCTAATTTGATAAATCATTTCCAGAAACTTTTTTCTTTTGCTTTTGAGTACTGTTTTGTGACCCAACATATCAAAGCATGGTACTCTTCTGAAACTATGTGTTTCTCTAAATAAAGATTTATATTTCTTGTTAAGATTGATGGATATCAATCCATATCTCTAGTACAGCGTTGACTTGTCACATCATGATGTCATTTTTAAACAATTGGTCACCAGTAAAAAGAATATCCTGTTTCTGGTATTAAATAACTTGATGAAATGAGAAACATAAAAGTTCAGACATGTCCCGTGTTTTGATATGAAGGTTCGCGTATGTGATGGCTCAACCCGAAAGGGGGGACTTTGCAGGTGATATCAATTTTGATTTTATCATTTCATCTGTTACAACATTTTCTAAGCTTTAATATGACACCTTACTTATTGAAATTGATCAAGGCAATCAAATTTTACAACAGAAAATCTGCTGGAAATTCTTATTATTTTCTTTATTTTTTGCTGCCTTTTTTCGTCAGTTTCTCGAAAAGGGTCTATCGCAAAGTCCCCCTTTTCGGGGTGAGTCATCACATATGTTGTAGAGCTTGGATATGTTTGATCTGTAAATCCCGACTCGTTAACGATAAACGATGGGAATAGAGCGGTTGCTTGATACGTTCCACCCAAAACAGGCTGTGATTAGTGATTAAGCTTGCATGACTGATGCAGTGTGTACATTGCCAAGTAGACCGCATTTTTATACACAATTTAAACCTGTCAATATAAATTGACTCGGTCTTTATTTCTTAAAGTCGCGTAGTCACAACGTTAGAAACAATGTGTGCAATTCAGACTTGCATGCAAACTACTTTGATTTCACTTTGTGAAGTTCCTTCAATAGCTGATTGATGAGTGTGTTTACAAAAGATGCTGAGATGTATGTTGTACACACTTGTTGTTTTAATGTTGAAGTTAAATTGTCCATGTTTTAAAAATTAAATAGAATAATGAAATACAAATGGTACGTTTCGCTTGTTCATCCATAAATAGTTCATAAGAGAGTTTAATAAGCGATTTCTATTCAAACTAATTAGTCATTTTTCCTTAGAAAGAACCTCCTTAGAAAGAAATCGTCTTCTTAAGAAATAATGGTTTGTTTTTTATTTGTGTCGTGTCTATATAAGAATACTTTCCTTGTTCAGGGTATAACATTTTTCATAACTACATAATAGAAAAGCCATTCTCTGTAAACAAGTTGCATTATCTGATTAAATATTACACGTTTAAAATTCAGCACTTAAAGAAATTCTTCATTGGTTTGTTCTTTGCTTATTTTTAATTATATATATACATTTATATAAAATGGTTGGTATGCTATCTAATTAAATACCATCAACTTTCACAGAAACCCTCAAAAGTAGGTAAGTCGCATAATTTGAATAAATAATGTTTAAGTACCTTATGTATTAAGACACAATATATCTTATTGAATGCGTTAGTTTATTCCCTCATGGTAAGTTAAACCTTACCCGCATTTATAATTTTAATATTTAGTCTTTCTAAAATTCGTGAGTAAAAATAACTTAGTAATCACACAGACTTTAGTATTATGAGGAAATGTATCATGCTAAAATAAGTAACTTAAGGCACTGGCCAGAGTGCTTAATGGACAAATATATCTCTTCTAAGCCTCCCATAAACAACCAATGGCAGTATAATACCTTTCTTTTGTTTTTAACAATAAATATATATGCCGCTCTACGTACTGCGGTCTTGCAACGATTGTGATATTTTAGGTACAGCAAATATATTTTTTCAATTTAAATAATATGACTATAAAATAGTTTTTCAACTCTTAGGAAAAAGTGGGAAAAGTAATATTATGAGAAGTAATGTATAAGTCGAACAAATATATACAAGAACAAACTTCAATATAATCCATCAAGCTTAAGACAAATACATGTAAAAAATTGAGAAAGTTGTCATTGAGAATAGCAAAAAACCTTTTAAATTTCTCAGTGGTAACAAGATACCACATTAAACAACATTAAAGTGAAGAAAGTGTTATGTGTGAAAAAGAAGTGCGCAATTATCTTTTATTAATCCAAGAACTTCCAGCCATTGTGTTCGTGTAACTGATAAAAGAAATTAGTTTCAAGGGCTTAATTGAAAACCTAAAATGAATATAATTTGAGGTTGTTTCTGGATACATAAACATTACCTTAATCGGTTGGATATAAAAGCAGACTTATTAACAACAATGGTATTAAACAATCAAGTCTCGTGATTAAACCAAAAATATGCTTATTTGATAAATCATTTCTAGAAACGTTTTTTTGCTTTGGACACTGTTTTGTGACCCATCATATCAAAGCACGCTACTCTTCTCCTACATGTTTCCCATTTCGTGAAACCAATAACACCATGTTATACTTTACTAAAAGAAGATTAATACTTTTTGTTAACATTGATTGAATATCAATCCATGTCTAGTACAGGCTGCCCTCCAAAGTAAAAACGCAGTATGTGACATTTTGGCTATTTTCTTTCTTTTTTTTTTGCATAATTAGGTACTATAAAGTATGATCTATCACATGGTAAACACTATTTTTCAAAAATGTTTTCAAAAGGTGGATTTTTGGTATGACAGAGTAAAAATGTAGTATGTGCAAAATGCACCATCAGCACGATAACACCAACTACACGGTAAAAAATTCAAGGTCGTTTGAAAGATATGTTTGTGATTATCATAACTGAGATACATAAGCACCATTTGCCATAAATACTGGTAAATTGTTTACAAAGTAAAAACACAGTATGTGCAAAATGCTGTGTCTCTCAGAAATTTCAAAACTGTTTACTTGGTGTTGACTTGTCACATCATAATGTAATTTTTAACCTACTAGTCACCAGTAAAAAGTATATCGAGTTTTTGGTATTAAATAACTTGGTGCTACTGATGAAATGAGAAACATAAAAGTTCAGACAATCCCTTATTTTTAATATGACGGTTCGCATATGTGACCCGTCATATCGAAAGGTACCTTAATATCGGCGTAACAAATTATGAGATACAGGCCATTGGAGCTGGGTATATCCAAAAATCACGTCCAATGTCGTATTTCTAATTTCATCAGAAACATTACATTTGAAGTGTATTCTATCATTTTGATCAGGTTCCGACATCTAAAACATAAAATAAATGTTTTAAAAATAGAGAAAAAAATCCTTTCTCCATTCACTTTTAACCAGTTCAGAAATTTCAAACTCGATTTTCTCAGTACTACAGTTTTCTGAATCAGCCCGATGCCTTTTACCAATTTGGATATAACTATGCAATCCAACATGTTATTGGATGTTGGATTGCATAGTTACATCCCAATTGGTAAAAGGAAGCAAAAAAAAAAGGGGGAAAAAAAAAGCAAGGTGTCATTTTAAAGCTTAAAATATAATCTTTCAGATGAGACCAAAAAATCTACTTTCATTTTGGGACCCTTAAGGTACCTCTCGATATGATGGGTCACATATGTTGTAGAGCTTGGAAATGTTTTGATCTGTAAATCCCGACTCGTTAACGATAAGCGATGGGAATAGAGCGGTTACTTGATACGCTTCACCCAATACAGGCTGTGATAAGTGATTAAGCTCGCATGACTGATGCAGTGTGTACATTGCCAAGTAGACCGCATTTTTATACACAATTTAAACCTGTCAATATAAATTGACTCGGTCTATTTTTCATAAAGTCGCGTAGTCAAAACGTTAGAAACAATAATGTGCAGTTCAGACTGCATGCAAACTACTTTGATTTCACTTTGTGAAGTTGCTTCAAAAGCTGACTCTGGTGAGTGTGTTTACAAAGGATGTTGAGTTTTATGTTGTACACAGTTTTTGTTTTCATGTTGACGGAAAATATTCCATATTTTAAAAAAGCAAGTAGAATAATGATTACACGTATATGTCAGTTTGGTACGTTTTGCTTGTTCGTCCATAAATAATTCATAAGAGAGTTAATAACCGATTTGTATTCAAACTAATTAGTAATTTTTTCCTTGGAAAGAATCTCCTAAGAAAGAAATCGTCTTCTTAAGAAATATTTTTTTTTTGGTTTGTCTCGTGTCTATATAAGAATATATTCCTTGTTCATGGTTAGGGTGTAACATTTTTCAAAACTACATGATATAAATGCCATTCTCTGTAAACAAGTTGCGTTTTCTGATTAAATAATAAACGTTTAAAATTCAGGTCTTAAAGAAATTCTTCATTGGTTTGAGTTGAGTTATAATGAATGTTTTCCTTGCTTATCTTTTTTTAACAACATTTTATAACTATGTATACATTTATATACAGAGGGTATTATGCTCTCTAATTAAACACCGTCAATATTCACAGAAACCCTCTGTAAGTAGGCAAGACGCGTTATTTGAATAAATAACTAATCCTTATGTATACAGACGCAATATATCTTATTGAATATTCCTTCATGGTAAGTTACAACCTTACCTACATTTATACATTTGAATTTTCAGTCTTTCTTAAAAACGTGAGTAAAAATAACTTAGTAATCCTACAGATTCTAGTGTTATGAAGAAATGTATCATGCTAAAATAAGTAACTTAAGGCAGTGACCAGAGTGCTTAATGGACGAATCTATCTCTTCTAAATCTTTCATAAACAACCAATGGCAGTATTACCTTTCTTTTGTTTTTAACAATAAATACATATGTCGTTCTACTTACTGTGGTCTTGCAACGATTGTGATATTTAAGGTGAAGCAAATAAATATTCACAATTTAAATAATATTACTATAATCTTTGTACAATAAAATAGTTATTCAACTCTTAGTAAAAAGTGGGAAAGTAATATTATGAGAAGTAATGTATAACTCTAACAAATATCTACAAGAAAAAACTTCAATATAATCCATCAAGCTTAAGAAAAGTACATGTAAAGAATGAAAATGCTGTCATTTGGAATAGCAAAAAACTTGTTAATTTCTCAATGGTAATCAGATACCACATTAAACAACATTAAAGTGAAGAAAGTGTTATGTGTGAAAGTGAAGTGCGCAATTATCTTCTATTAATCCAAGATCTTCCAACCATATTTTTCCCTCTCTACATAAATGGTATTATAATCGACATTAGGCCTTTCAAGATTTCGACAAAGATTAATATTCAAACAAAAAAGCAAGATAGCTTCACCATGGGGTGTTTATAAAATGTATTGACTGTGACATAGACAGAATTGTTTCTTCTATTCTTTCTTCCAGGAAATTTGTACAATGTTTTGTATTTTTAGTGGCAACCATTTTTACATCAAAATAATAAAACAACACAATCAAGCAAGTAAGGGAACGATTTATTTATATTCATATATCAATTCATTAAACTCGTGTCTTCCGAAGGTTTTCCCCTAAGATTTCCCCCCGCTCATATAAACACAAAAACAACCGGTCCTAGGCATTTGGGTAATCTCTTTTACATCCTTTGCGGTCATTTTGATGAAAAAAAAACCTAGGGGGTAACATCTTAGGTGGGGTTAGGGCAGGCCGTCAAAGTTTGGGTGTAGAGGGTGGTGAAATCCGGAAATTTTCAAGTCGCCATTTTGAAAAATGTATGCATGCTATATTAAAAGTACAAAACATAATAGAATTACCATTTCCCTTCTTAATTAGCAAAACAATCGACGAAAATCCGTTTTTTAGAACTTGTAGCAAAATTTTGATTTTGGTGGCCATATTTGCCATAATGCAATTTATCCTGATTTTCCAACCCGAAAGTATTTTATGACGTCATAATTAAATAATGCCTTGGCCGATTTTGATGCTCTTGGTATCGTTGGATAGGAAAGGGTCATACCTATCTATTAATAGCAAAACCATAGGGTGTTCCGTTCTAAAATATTAGGGGTTGAAACAACCCCCATCATCGGAGGACGTGTTACAAAAAATAGCTCAGGAGGACAAGGGTTAATATACTGCAAAGGACTACCCCTTGCATCATCCCCCCTCATTCAACAAACGAGTTTCTTGTAAGTATCGTAATCTTATCAAACAGTTTTGGAATAAAGTTAAGTACAGTACTTTTAAATAATAAACATAATAAAGATACAAGACACGGGTTATATACCTGTGTTTTTCTATTCAAATACATCTCAGCGTTTTTCCATTCAAGTTTTCGAGGGCTCTAATATTCGCAAAACAGTATTGTTTCCACCATTAGTATAACAATTTTACTAGTTCCGTTTAAACGTGTAACCAAAAATCACTACAGACTTTTGGACAGACGAAATCTTTACTCTTACCTACGTCAAGATGGAAGAAAGCTAAAGTAGGTCGACCGAAGGTTCAATTAGTAACAACAGGAGTCAGTTATGCTTTTAGTAATGCATCTGCATTAGTCTAGCTGGTTTTTATACTCTAAAATCAATTGTTTGCCCATATAAGTTCCTCTAATTGATAAAATACATATGTTATCATGGAAAAATAAAAAGGGTTACCGTTATACTTAACTTGTGTTAAGACAGCGATTGAAATATGTTAAGACAACGATTAAAGTATATTTCGATATAAAAATCCTCGTGATATCATGGTAAAATAAACAAAGTAACCGTTATTCTTGATTTGTGTTAAGACGATAATTAAAGTTTTATTTTGATATTTTTTGCTGACTCTATAGGAAATGTTTACCCAAAGAAGAAATATAGAGTAAACTATACCCTCTTCATGTTTGGTTGTATATACCATGGCATATACAAATTTCGTATTTGTATTTGTATCTTCGACTATATTGTTTAACATAGAAGTAGCAAATATGTTAAACGCTTGTTTAACATTTAAAATATAAAACCGATGGTTGGATCACTTGTTTTAAACATTGACCGAAGTGCAATATAACGTTTCCAGCTTTTAGGTAAATATTAGTCACTAAATTGTACAATCATTTCCAGGAATAACATTTTTATCAGTTATACCAAAGACAAACATAATGTTACGGGAATGTGCAAACTAAATACCAAAAACGTCAAGGGCACGGTAAGAATATTCTTTCTTACGTATAATGATATCATGTTTAGCCAGCATGTAGAACATTTCATATATGAAAGGTCTGCATCGCTTGTTTATTCTTTCAATGCAACCTTTTGATAAAGCCCCTTCTCCATGTACCGTAAACGTTCGCGATGTAAGAGTAAACTATTCTTAAAGGTTTTGTAAATATTACATGAAAATTGCATATTTCTAAGATTCGGTATAGATTTCATATTACTAACTGAGCTTAAATAAGCGAAAGAACGGATATAGAAAAGAAATGTATTTACAACAATAGTTATTCAATTATAAGTAAAAAGTGTTATTAACTTTCCGTCAAACTTAAGGAAATGATATGTAAATTTAGAATGCCGTCATTTGAAAAAAAAAATTAATTTTTTAATTTTTCAGTGGTAATAATATACCACATTAACAACATTAAAGTGAAGAAATTTAAAGTGAACATAGGTGTATGTGTAAAAATGAAGTACGCAAATACCTTCTTTTAATCCAAGAACTTCCTACCATCAAGGCATATTATTTCCTCTCTACATAAACGATGTTATAATCGACTTCAGGCCGATTAACTTTTATCCCTTTTTTCAACATGCTCACTGGTTTCATAAATACAAGGCACAAACGCTCTCACTGAATAACCCCCATTTTCCGAGGCAAATGCTGAATGACCCTTTTAAATACATTTTTTGCAAACGCTCTCACAGCTTCTCATCGAATGACCCTCTTTTCCAGGCTCTGCTCTTTTCAGAAAGTTCTCACTATAAAACCTTAGCGAGAACACTGCTAATCCCCCTTGAATAATCATCGAAAGTCTAAGACCCTCCCTTCTGAGGTTGTTGCCGCACATTCCCGTTACTTCCGGAATTTAATTGGCCCCGGGTTCATAGTACAAAAATTTAGAAAAATGTATCAGCGATTTTTTAATAAAATATTTTTTAAAAACTGATGAAAATCATTAAAAGAAAACAATTAGAAGGAAAAAAACACAGTTTCTAACGACTACGGGGATTATCATTTAAAATGTCAGTGGCACTTTTAAGCTTACGTAGGAATTTTATAACTACATTTGTGTGCACCGCCCACGACCAGCTATTGCGTGATGGATCCATGAACAATGAAGCGAGTTTTGCGTATAACCTTTCACATTCAATAATTATAAAAATAATAATCAGGATATATTTTGATTTTGGGGGGTTGATCGCTCAACCCAAACGGTTTTGAAATCTTTATATTTTTATAGGCCCATATGGGCAAAATTTAAATTTTTCGATCTATGGTAAACAGTCAACATTTTTGAATGAGCGGTTTACTTACTTACAGTTCACTCTACATTTAGTAGCCTGATCTCCGTGTGATCTATTCTAAATTAACGGTTTTAAATGAACTACAGGAGGAATTTAGAAATCAGGTACGATTTCATCAATTATCAGCATTATTAGAAAAAATATTCTTAAAGTCATTAGCTTGCTTGCAATGTACCTCTAATTTATTCTAAACGACAATTATCAGGCTTTACCTATCACGTGCTCCTCCATAATTACATAGTCAGCGCTGAACACAACCCTTAATGTCTCGCCCCTCCTGGGCGAGACAATAATATCCGGCATTTATATGCGCGCTATTCACCGAAGTACCATAGCGCTTGAAATTATTACGCTGTTATTAGGAAATCGTCACAATCATTTCACCTCAACTAGATCGCAATCTTAAGACGCAGACCTATCGGAATTTAGATTGTAATATTCCCCTAACAGCTCCCCAATGCGCTTGGGTCGACGAAGCAATCGAGATTAAATGTCTTGCCCAAGGACATTACCCGTTGGCCGAAGCGGGGCTCGAACTCTCGACCTCGCGATTCGGAGTCCTGTGCTATTCCACTAGACCACACGAGCTCCCGTGTGGTCTAGTGGAATAGACCATTTTATGAAGCATTTCTGATGGCCGTGTCAAATAGGAATTCAACATCAAATATAGGATGAAAGAATAAGAAAGGATTACCTCACGTAATATAGATTGTTTCATTAGAAAAGATATCCTTTATTTATAAACTCCACATCGGCCAATCGGCCATGGATTGTTGTTATAAAAGATACGACAAATTGCCATTTATTACTTTACAGATGTCGACGTTTCTTTTGTTAAAAACGACAACAATACCATTAAGGGCACAACAATTACTTTAGATTTGATATTTTCTGACCGGAAAACCAGCAAAGTAAATTTGTGGACTGCGAAACAATTAAAGTTATTGTCTGCCCTATTTCTTGAAATTGTGAAATTGCTTTGTTCGATTTATAATCATTTCCTTTCCCCCAAAACAAACAAACAAAAAACAAAACAAACAAACAAATAAACAATCAAATAAAAGAAATTACAACAAACAAACAAACAAATATACAGTACTATGCTATGAGAATTCAAGCAACTACAAATAGCTATTGAAGAAAGCACCTATTGTGTTGTATATATTGTTTTTGCTTATTTTTCTATCCTTTCATAGACTTAACGTGACTCCATTTTGTAGTTAGATAACCTAGGGAATATTTATCTATATTCTGTTCAACTTACTTTTGTTTAAATAATCTAGAAATGAAAATAATAGGAGGGAACAAAAGATGATCATTTTCTTTTTATAAAAAAACAGACTCAGGATTCAATTTTAAGCTGGATACCCTTTCTTAATAAGGTAAACATGTTAATACTAGGAAAGTTAAGTTAAAATTAAACATATTTTTTAAAACTGTGATCTTATTAACGGTATAATCATGTTTTATCTATATTTTTGAATTATGTTCATGCCATGCTGTGTGTTTATTTATGTATAAATACATTTTTGATTTTTTTGATAAAGGTTGAAGACAAAAGATGAAGTGAAAAAAGTTTTTGATATGTCATTTAATGTTGTATTGCAAGTTCAAACATCAACAAAGCATAGAGCACAATGCAAAGGTATGAAAGTCATTTTTTAAAGTTATCAATTTTTTAAAGTTATTATTATTTTGCGCAAATCATACTCCAACCAATCTCACTAATCACTTACGTAATGTACTTCATCTCTTATCCCGAGTTACCAATAGACAAACACTATTTGACGCGTGCCCTTTGAAATCAAGTCTTTTGTGTCTTAACATATAGGATCAGTGTAAAAAGTAATCCGTAGAAAACCTAAATCTGTATGCCATGATACAGAAGTGCAGTCTATACTTATAAAAGCTATGGAAATCGAGATTGTTCATTATACACATAACGACCACGTGCCTTCATCAATTTTAAGCGAATATAGAAACTCATTAAATTGATTACAAAGTTAAAGGAATCTAATAGCTTCAACACAGGAAACATGAACTTGGTAGTACTACCCTCCGTTGGAAGGAATATCAGATACATTATTGAAACGTTTTAAACGTTTGAAATGTATTTGTTTATTCAATATTGAAACAAAGGAGAAATCCCCTGGTCGGTGTTTTTTTTTTGTGGGGGCATGATTACTAATTTTGTTGGCAGCATATACATCATATCTTGTGTTATGCCTCCTTTCGCAGTAGACTCCATGTACTTGAGGTTGATTTCTGAGGGAGGACCTGCATACCCAATTTATACTCAATTTGAAACCTCACAAGCGAGCGCCGTAGGCGCGAGGTCCATGAAATTACACACCAAACCCCCTGCTGGGTTTCTCCTATGGAAAATTGATGACCAGTCAATTCTAGCTAATTAAATAGAGGTATTATGTAATAGCTGGTTATATTT
>JXSR01S014528.1:32113-51952 GCA_000969725.1 Ophiothrix spiculata | reverse complement strand
TATTTTCAAAATCAAACGTGTTTGGGGGTTATTTTGTAGACTTAAAAAAATAAACATCACCATATTTTTAAAGTGGTGGTTTCCCACTGCATTTCCGCTGGAATTTTAACATCGTTCCAACAAAAATTATTTTCGGTCATGCAAGCGGTTCTTATGATCTCATGTTATTTTGATCTATCAGTGACATCGTATCGCGAAAAACTTGTTTAGGGGTTGTTATTTAGAAAAACTTGTTAAGGGGGTAAAATGAAAGAATAACCGTGTGAAATCCTTGTTTAGGGGTCATTTTTAAGGCTACTCGAAAACATGTTTAGGGGGTATTTTTTTAAACCTTTGTTCATGCATGTGTACACCATTTTTGTTAATGGCCCCCCCCCCCCCGGGAGTTTAAGAATAACTAATTGTACAAATGGCTACTAGTCCATCGCTGTGTAAGTTTTGTCTTATGTTCCTTTAAACATGTGAAACTCATGCTAATTAAATGCTTGGCTGACAAAGTAAACAAACACTTCCATACTGTTTTATGCATTTTACCCTTGTTCACAAGTTCAAAACAGGTGCACAGCACAAAACCCATTGAAAACAATTGGGTGCTTCTCCCGGGGGGGATCTGTCATCATTGACATTAGGGTATCAGGCGTGACCAAGAATTCACGTAAAAAGGGTGTTTTTTTAGGATCAGGCACGTTACGTACGTAACGTGAATAGGGTCTAAAATCCTTAAAAAATCAACAAAAAGGGTATATTTTTGAAACTGATGAGTTAAATTTTCAGTAAATTTAGTAAATTTTTAGTAAATTTTCAACAATCATACTTATTTAGGCTGTAATTTGTGATAATATATCAATACTTATTTAGGGTGCTGTTTGGAAGTCCTTGGTCACGCCTGATACCCCCCTCTCAATGATGACAGACCCCCCTGGGGTGCTTCTATCATAATACAACAGTACAGCTCAAAATGAGATGGTTGTGAGTTCAAGCCCAGTTATGGCCAACAGGTTATGTCTGTGGATGCCCTTTAATAGGCTTTAAACGATGACGTGGCTCCACACAAATGCTGATGATCGTTACCACTTTAATTTACCGATTTTTAGTTTAGACTCCTTTCCTACCCGAAAATAATACACACAGATGCACTGCCACTAATGACACTTTTGTTCTCTATATTGTAAACTCCTTATTTCAAGACATGTCCATTATATGGTAGAAAATGGTTAAAACTTGCCAGTTCTGGTAAATCAGCATGCAAAAGTGAAATCAACGAAGGGCCAATGCATCGATCAAGCGTAAACAAATCGACAATTGATCAATCGTGGAGAAAGAAAATAGAGGGTGCAAAGAAAGTTTTCAAAGGACAAATTTGGCTATAACATTGTCCTTTGGCAAAACACTTCATTTCAATTGCTTTGTTATCATTTAGTGATATTTGGGAGCTGTTTAAACAAACATTTGTCTAATCTAAGTGCAAAGAGGGTATTAAGGGGCCTGTTAAGGCTTTTTTCATCAATGTTTTTTGCTCTGTAACTCAGCAACGGATAATTAGATTCAAATAAAAGTATACATTTCTAGAAGCGGATTTGCATACTGAACATGATGGTCAGGTCATTTTTTGACCAAAATGCGTATTTTTGGTCCTAGGGTCCAAAAATCATGTTTTGGGCCCAAAATTTTACGGGAAAGCTAAATAAATTTTGCTTCGGTAAAAATTTTACCAATTTAATTTTTAAGATCTAGAAAGCAATATCTGGGATCGCTTTTCTCAAATTTTTGATTTTTTTCTTAGTTTTTGAGATATCGCCAAAAATCTGTCCAAAAAATGTCAAAAATCCCACTCCTGACACCATTTTTGGCAAAATATGCCACATTTTGACCTATTTTTGGCAATATTTCAAAAAATAAGATAAAAATCAAAAATTTGAGAAAATCGTTCCTAGATATTGCTTTCTAGATTCTAAAAAGTAAAATGGTTAAACATTTGACCAAAGCAAAATTTAGATAGCTTTCCCGTAAAATTTTGGGCCAAAAACATGATTTTTTGACCTTTTTTGGACCTTAGGGCAATAATTTCACATTTTGGTCCAAAAATAAGCTGACCATCATGTTCAGTATGCAAATCCACTTCTAGAAATGTATACTTTGATTTGGATTTAATTATCAATCGCTGAGTTACAGTCCATAACCCATTTCTGAAAATGAAGGGTTGACAGGGCCCTTAATTGGGTATAGGCGTACTCTGGCAACTGAATGGTAATTTGACTGAGAATGCGGCTGTCGAGCCAGTCAAGCGTTGTTCTTTGCTTACGCACAATTTGGCGGCAAAATGTAAGATGCGTATTGCGCTGTAGTCAAGAAATAGTAGCGCACGACACAACGCACAGCGGAGTCACTACGCACTCGCGCAGCGTCGGCCTAGGCATGATGCCCGCGTGGCGCAATCCCCTAACTTAGCCGGATTTTTAGGATGCAAATAAACCAGTTGCCTATCTGGACTTTTATTAATCTATGGGTATAGGCATCTGCCAAGCAGCCAACCTAGATTAACTTAAGTAAAATGAATTCCGATTTCTTGGTTTATTTCAATATCATACATATATACATATTATGATATTAACACTTCATAAAAAACACAAAATTATATTTCGGACATTATCAAAAAGCCAATGAGGCCTGAAACGGTTTTGATGGATGGCTGTGTAAAAATAACTCAGTGCTTTGAATCCTAAAGAAAAAGGTGGCATAAAAAAGGGACAGGGCAGAGATCAGGAGCAGAGATTCAGGAACATATGTGGTGTTCCCAAGGAGAAAAATCCCAAGAAAATATGTTTTTTTCACATTTTTAGTCTTATTTCAGCGGTACTATTGTACAGTGCTTTTTATGCTGTCTTTTTGCATGCTCATTTTTCCCACCTTTTTTGCAGACTCCAGGGTGTGCACACCAGGGGCGTCGGAAGGGAAATAAAAGTGGTGGCTCCAGTGGTGCGGCCTGTCACCCTTAAAAAATAAGGAAACAACTAAGCCTCAGATGACAACCGTTACAGTACTATGTTATGGTTATTTATGCTAGGACTAAAATAAAATGCATAGAATTAAAATAAAATAATTTTATTCCTCTTTTTCTGACTGAAAAGTGGTGCGGCCAAAGCCCACATGGCCCACACGGTTCCGACGCCCCTGGTACACACTACCCCTGCCAGTGCTCCATCAGGACATGCCTTGTTAAAACATACTTTCATTATGTTTCAAATTGTGTGCAATGGTTTATTTCAGAAACCCCCACCGGTGCTGAAAGTAACGGTAGTAGCTGCCAGAGGTCTAGAGGCCATGGATTCAAATGGTGAGTTGGCAGCTAGATGTTATATCTGCAAATCATAATAAAATGGTGTTTAAAGGGAGTCAATTAAGCCACAAAATTATGAACATGAGAAATGATATACCTTTGTCTACCATGTTTATCTAAATAGAGTTATATTGTCCTTTTATAAAATCTTGGCAGGTGATTTGATAGTGTTTCAAGATGTTTGTTGAGTAGTAGTAAAGTAATCTTTATTCAGGGTTTTAAACTCATATCAGTTACAAAACTGGTCTCCCATGAGACCCTGAAAAAATATTAAATCAATATAAAACAATATAATATTTACAAATTAGTAATTTACATTATAAGATATATACAATATATGCATACATTAGTGGTAATGTGACTTGAACAAATAAGATAAAATACTTTCATACAAAGGAAACAAAATTCAAACATGAAATAATTTCATGACATAACATTAAAGCAAGAAGTAATTTTAAGACATAACATAATTTTAAACGAACTAAAGGTCATTGACAAAGCCTGATTTCTGATGTGGCATGGGAGGTTATTCCAATTTGTACCAGCACGATATAAAAATGTACGCTTGCCAGCATTGATATTAAAGACGGAATAACAAGACTATTTGACGATTGACTACGAGTGTTATGTGAATGAATACTAGAGGTATAGGTAAACTGGCAAGAAAGATATGAAGGGGCCTCTTGAATGAGACATTTGAAAACCAAAAGAAGAAGTTGATTCTGCCACCTTTTGTCAAGTTTATGCCAATTTAAAGTAGACATTAAATGATCAATAGAAGTTCTTATATCAGCACTCAGAAGTATACGGGCAAGCTTATTTTGTAAAATTTGAAGAGAATTTAGGTGTTCCATATTGAAATTTGTCCAAACAGCACTACAGTAATCAAAGTGAGGAAACACCAAAGCATTTGCAAGCATATTAAGAGTTTTTGAAGGAAGATAGAATTTTACCCTACGTATAACACCAATACGCTTTGATATAATTGAAGAAATATAATCAACATGATCAGACCAGGAAAGAGTAGGATCAAAAATAATACCCAAATACTTAAATTTGTCAACTCTTTCAATTGAAGTATTGTTATACATCAATTTAACATTTAAAAAGTTACTGAGAAGATGAGGAGTACCAAAAACCATAAATTTAGTTTTCTTAATATTAAGAGTAAGCTGATTGTTCTCAAACCAGTGACCGATCTTGGAAAGACTATCATTCATGTTCTTTTGAAGAGTTTCATGGTCAGATGCAGTAAATAAGAGAGTGGTATCATCAGCATACATGACACATTTACAATTGATGCAATCAGGAAGAGTGTTTACATAGATAATAAATAATAGTGGACCCAAGATCGATCCCTGGGGAACTCCAATATCAATATTTTTAACATCAGAAAAAGTGGAATTAATACAAACAGCTTGAGTTCTATTACAAAGATAAGAAGAAAACCAGTTTAAAGTACAACCATTAATACCATAGCTTTCAAGTTTCTTAAGAAGAAGGTTATGATTTACTGTATCAAATGCCTTTTTTAGGTCGATGAATAAAGCACCTGTTATCTTACCATTATTCATGTTATTAAGGATATGATCAGTGACATCAAGTAGAGTAGTGGCTGTGGAATGGTGCTTTCTATTTAAGCCAGACTGACATTGGTTTAAGAGATTATTAGTAGTAAAGAAATCATACAATTGATTGTGAACACTACGTTCAATAACTTTAGATATAATAGGAAGAACTGATATTGGTCTATAATTATTTACATCATCTTTATCACCTGCTTTGAAAATTGGGGTGCAGTGACTTTGGCCTGTTTCCATTTAGATGGAAATGTTGATGTTAAAAGAGATAAATTACAAATATGTGCCAAAGAGTTACAAACAACAGGAGCGTCTAGTTTTAAAAGCATTATATTGAGATTATCAAGACCTGTTGACTTATTATTATCCATTTTACACAACTCATCAAAAACAAATTCAGGAGTAATTAAGTCAAACTCAAAACGTGCATTAGTATTTATATCCAATATATTGAGGTTTTCTGAGTGCTTCGAGAAGTGAATTGGGATTTTGTTAGGTGTTTAATTATCTGGTCACAATTGTAACTTAATGTGATCAGCCTTTACCAGCGATCTTTAGCAAACTGAACCATGGCATAGTGAAGCTACAGAAAGTCCAAAATTGAGCTTGCGGATACCAACTTCCTTTCATACTCCTGTTTCCTCACCACCTTCTTTTTTTCACTTTCTCACTTCTATAAGCCCATGTGCCCCAACCACCTCTTTGCATTAAAATCACTAAGCCTTTCACTTGTGTTTATAAACATGTTCTGATCTTACTGATTTGGCACAGATAATTGGAAAGCTACTGTAAACGGGAATATTTTCGCGAGCAGAATATTTCGCGAAACCAGGCAATCGGGACCTTTCCGCGCGTGTTAATTTAGTGTTTTTAAGCTTCATTACATAGATCTGCACATAAAATTAATGTATTCGCGGGGTGTTATATTCGCGGTTAGTTGTTGATTCGCGAAATTCGCGAAAATTAAACCCTCGCGAAAATTAAACCCTCGCGAAAATAACCCTGTTTACAGTACCTTTCCTCTAAAAGGTTAAACATTGTTGGCCTAGAATATATTTGAGTTTTATATGACTGTGCTTTGAAGGAATCTAGTGTCAAATGTTGTAGCTGTAGGCCTATAGTTTTGTCACTTTCCAACGTTGTATGACAAATCGTTTCTTGATTTTATGTACGACCTAACCAAATAGTGACGTTGTAAAGCGACAAAAGCTTTAAAACTAAATGGGTATGAATCCAGCATCAAGATGAACTTGAATAAAGTCTATTTCCTCATAATGTTTTGTAGTTCTTGTAGTGCTACACCATATGCATGAGATGACTGATGAGCTATTAGCAATATGCTCTTGAAATCCTCTATGTTGGCAAATAAAATTATTTCCAAATTTAAAGAAAAAAAATAGCACAAAAAGTAATGGCACCCAATGATGCTTGTATATGTTCAAAATTTAATTGTTGCTGTTGACTATGTTTTTCTTTTAATAAAAAGATTAATATTCATTGTTATTTTTAACAACAAGAAAGACAAATACTCATGAAGGCAAAAGAGTAATCTTTAAAAGTAAAGTATTTACGAGAATTAAGTTTCTCTGTTCACGGGCTTTTTGGAGAACGACACTTGTTGCTACCCTGATTTGCATAAAAGTCAGCTCGTTATGCACATATTTACAACGTGTGATTGGTCTAATTTCATTGTTAGTGAAACGCCGACGATCGCGCATCACGCTCGAGTTAAACGATACAATATGCAGGGAAACTTGATAAATAAAAATACTGTAGTTATCATTAAGTTACATATGATAATTGCAGATTTGCGTTAAATGATTTTAACCATATCTTGTATGGCAATTATGTCAACACAATATTCACTGTTTTTTTCCTGATCCTCTGTTTTTTTCAGGTTTCAGTGATCCATTCTGCATATTAGGCCTTGTGCCGGGTAATAAGAAAATCAATGGCCAGTACCCAAAAGTTGGCAAAGATAAAACAGGAAAGGACAGAACACTTACCAAAGATGTACTTAAGCATGTAATCATGAAGGACCACATTCCTCCAGACAAAGTCCGCACAACTCCAGTCATTAATCATACGTTAGATCCTGAATGGGATGAGACATACCGATTGTAAGTTAAGCTAAGTCTTTTTTGATACATTGGGTCAGATATCATAACGTGTGATTTTTTATTCATTAAAGGAGCAATTCATGATCCACTTTTCACCCTCAAGGTCACCTCTATGAAATTTGAGTTTTTTAGCTTATAAGAATCCTCAACTGGTATATATGTTACGATCCCCAAACCATTCTTTCATATGTGCCTGCGCTTTTGAGAAAAGTGAGAAAATGTGTCATTTTCTAATTATTGTTGCTCCCCCCTGACAATAATTACAACACAATAACCAGAATATATTTATGTTGTACTCTTCTTTTTATTTAGCTAGAAAAAAAACCCACATCAAAATCATGAATTGCACCTTTAAGATGGAAAATCGTGTATATACATCCACGGACATGTTGTGTGGGCTGTGTCTGTTTTGTCCTGTCTTAATTGCAGGCAAAAATGTAAAAAAACCCAGCAACCATGGATCCCCTAGAACATGGGATGGGGACTCTTACTTAAAGCAATACTATACGATTTTAATCAAAAATGTTTTTTAAACAGAATAAAATGAAGGAATATGCCTATCAAAAAGCATTTTCCAGTGAGTGTATTTTGTCAAAAAAAAGTTTTGCCACCGAAAAATGGATAAAAAGCGTATGCATGCTTTCCTATACTAATACATGCGGAATTAAATTCGGAATCCCGATTTTAATTCAACAAATGGCCATAACAGAAAAACTAAGCATATTTAGCCAAATCATTTGGAAAGAATCATTATCTACCCAAAACAAATCCCAAAAGCTAAAAAAATAAAAAATAATGGGTGACAGGGGGCGCTGTATCTTTAACACTTTATAGTATTGCTTTAAATGCATTTTTATGCAGTCTCTCATCTTCTTGACCTATCATGTGAGTGCAAGAAAGTCGTATCTGCAATAGCTGCCATTTGTCATAAAGTTTGATTGCAGACTTTATAATCTCCAATCTTGGGTCAGTGGTTCTTGAAATAGTTCTTCAGGTGACGGTGTCACCTGAAGAACCATTTCAAGAACCACTGACATAAGACGGTGATATTTTTAGGGATTTTTCACATTCTTGTGACAAGTTAAAAAATAAATATAACTTAGGGCAGCCATTGCAGATACGACTTTCTTGCACTCACATGACGATCTAAAACTAAGGATGGTCCAAGGTTCTCGGGTGTGTCCTCAGTTGTAGTTTTGTGTACGGCTGTGCGTTTTGGTTTTTGGTTGAAAGCGAAAACACATGCCCACATACATAAAACAAAACTGAATATAATTCTGTTAGCTCAGTTTTGACTTATTAGTTGATCTCAGTTTAATTTAAATCTAGCTCTGTTGAAATGCTCTCACCTTTAAGTTCAAGCTATTGATACTGTGCACACCAACATAGGGCCAAACCATAGTGGCCTCCTGTGCACACCAACATAGGGCCAAACAATAGTGGCCTCCAAACAAATTTTTCGCTACCAAACGAGAAGTCAAAATGACGATTGACTCCAAACAAAATAACTTCAACACAGAGTTGAGACCAAGTAAAATTTCGCGCTTGATTGCACATGTTATTGAATTACCATATATATTGGACCAAATCTTTGTTACCCGTTCATACTTTGAATTTGATGGCAAATATTTGGTGACGTCATGACCAAATGTTTGGTAGAGAAAGTTTTGTTTGGAGCCCGACTACGGTTTCGGCCATAGATGTGTTTTGGCCCACATTGGTTGTTCGCAGTATTCACATTGAAGAAGACATACTTGGTTCAGATTAAGCAATCATTACTTAATCACCATTTTCTGTGCTCATTATTTTCTGAGTGACTTGTCCGATCCAAAATACAATTCCACCATCACATTATAATTCATCCACTGACTACAAGAAAATCCTGAGTTATATATATATAATAGCCCACTGATCTCACCCCGATTTTTTCGGGGTGGGTAGTTAAACTGGCTTTCTAGATCACTGGACTTGGTAGTTATATACCTTGGTTTGTGTCTTCCAAAAAATCAAGGGTTCTATGAATCGAACTATGAGTGACAAGGATTGAACTACATTTTGTAGACCTAATAGAAGGCTAATGACTCTTGAAATACAAAATCCTGTAGGGTTCTTAATAGTTGTAAATCATTTTTTTTCTCATTTTGTTTTCAGTGCAATTGAAGATCTATCATCTGATTGGTTAAGACTAGAAGTATGGTGAGTTTACCATATTAAAGGGACTAGCCTAGATTCCACTTTGAATGAAAAACATATGAAAAAGCTCTAAATAAAGCCTAAAAGTGTAGTAATCAAAAAATACAAAAAATTACACAAAAATGGCTCAAACTGAGAGAGAATTAAAGTAAGTCTCTTTGCATAATCCTTTGCATTCAGAAACTCAAAGAATTAAAAAGATAGATGCTTTCCAGTTTAATAGTAATCACCAAGGAATTAAACAGGTCTATATGGACCCAAGTTCATTGAAGGTGAATAGTTTTTGCTATTTTCCTGGAGTAAAAGCGAAGTCAAAATTTGTTTTATGTACCGAAGATTATTTTGAGCTGATCAGTTAAAATTATTGCCCTGCCAGATCAACTTAGTACTACAACACAACACACTTTAAAAAACACCCATTAATTATGCCACTTTCAAAAGGGCTCAGAGCGCTTACATACAAACCTTTAAAGCAATATAACTTAATAAGATACAGTTGAGAACAGTATATGATAAAAAGTAAACAGCTGCTAAATAGCCCGGGGGGGGGGGGGGTAGTCAAATATAAAATGGATGCGGGTGTAAGGCCCACATTCTGACAGACTGGGGCATTTGTTGAGGGGTCATTGGGTGAGAGCTTGATTTTTGGCTTTCATTAAGAGAAAATATGAGAGCTTAATGGTCAAAAATGAGGAGTCATCATTGAGTGAGCGCATTATTTTTGACATTCGGAGAGCGAAATTTAGTAATCGGTGAGTGAAAAATATAAAAATATGTTATGGGTCTTTGGGTGAGAGTACATGCAATTGTAAAAAAAATATGGGTCTTTGGGTGACAGCAACACTGAAAAAGAGGGTCTTTTGACCCTTACAAACATGTCGCCTCCAAAATGGGACTGCACCCCCTGGCTAGATTTTCAAGTTTTGTTTGCATTGCCAGTGCTATGGAAGCACATTTTTTCACTCATCCACATAAATCTTGACCATCCAAGTTCAAGGGCCAGAAGCATGTGATGTTTTGTAACAAATGAAAGGAAAGATCTATTTGATGAGCTATCGTTTAAAAAGAAATAGGAAGCTTTAAAATTCCACCAATCTGGTTAGCAACCTTTGATTTGCTGAAATAAGTGTGAACATTTTCAATTGTTTCCTTATTGGGAACAAACGGGTATTTTGTGGTTAGGTTGCCAATGTCAAGGCTAGGAAATGTGTCCAAATATTGCCGTCAGTAACAGAAAAAAAAAAGTTTTTAAAGTTTTATCAATAATAGATAATTGTTTATCATATATTATACTCCTTGTTGTCTATTGATCTCTGTCATCTGATTTGTTAACTTGTAGACATCATGTGAAATATAATCAGCAATTGGAAATTTCCAATTGGAATAGTACAAATACACTCAAACTGAGCCAAAGAATACTACAGGCAGTCATTTTCAAAGCACACAAAATTGTGCCCAGCAGCCCAGATCATTATCTGTGTGTTTTGTTATTTTTTGTCATTGTAAAAATAAAGCTGAAAGTGATTCTTAGGCTATTTGTTTAATTTGTTCACTCAGTAAACTGAATATTTGCTTAATTTTATTGCGACATGAAATTCTTAAGCTCTCTGTGTTCGCAAAACCAGGGGCACATGTTTATGAGTGCCTGGTTCGAAAGTATTCCTTTTCACTGAATGGTACTTAAAATCAAATTATAAGACCTAGAAAATAACTGAATCGTGACCATGATTGGTGGTTTTGCCCATTTCAATCTGTATATTTGTATTGGACATCAATATGTTTGCTTGTACTACAACAAAATTAAGATATTGAACAACATCGTTAAAAGATATTCAGGATCTGGAGCAGAATCAAAGTGGCATTTTGTCTTTTGCATAATCATATCCGTGAATTTGGCAAGGACGTATTTGATCGGTTCCATGGTATTATTGGCTTAGATGACTTCCTGAGTATTGGCAACAAAATGAAACTGTTGAGCGGTCATCTTTGACATCAGAATAAAATATGACGTCATGCGTTGTCCTACAGCCATGCAGTTCCTAATTATTTCCTGATGATGGAATATTTCATGTGCTTTAAGGAAATAGAAATTCATATTCATATATGCCTATTGTGATGGAAATAGCATTTTGAAACTAGTGGATGAGTTGTAATATGCTTTCACTCATGACTTCTCCTGGGAGATTTATGACTTTGCATGCTATGCAGTTTGTAATTTGTGATGACTCACACCGAAAAGGGGGACTTTGTGACAATCTGCAGACTGAGATATCAGGCTTTGAAGTTGAGAAGTGGTAACATTTTCGTCACGGGGTGAATTTGAGATTTTGTGATATTATGAATCTTCAAAGTTTTAAAAATCTTCCTACCAAGCCATTTTCTATAAAATTGCGAAAAAAGATGATTTTATGACAATTTTCTAACACCGTGCCAATCTCCTTTTCGCAATTTAGTGATCGGAAGAAAAAACATCCTCTCTTCTCAGCTCAAATTTTTCACTTCTCTGACCGACTGTCATAGGTATATAGTAGGCATGATTATCTTCAGGTTTTTGCCTGAATTCAGGCAAAAATGCTTTGATCTTCACTGTACAAAAGTATTGGGAAATTCACATTTTCAGGCAAATTCAGGCAAAATTACAAAAAGCCATAACCATCCCTGAATTATAATTAAAGATATCATCTTGACAATTTCTGTGTCAAATTTGATGATGATTGAGTGCTCCTAAGTACCCGTTGCTAAGTTGATTTTGTGTATAGTTGAATGTATAGTAATCAATAAAATTGATGCTTTCACAAACCTAAACTTTAAAGCCTGTTTTCTCCAATTGCTATTTTTGAAAAGTGATCAACACGCTCTTACTAAAATAGCCATATCTTCGGAATGGATTGTTGTATCGAAATTTTTGAGGTACCAAATTACTTGTGAAACTCTAAGCTTTCACTTGATGCCAACAACTCAATTTTTATGTCGGAACCAAAGTCCCCCCTTTCGGTGTGAGTCATCACATTTTATCTAAAAAAGGAAGTTGTCAGATTTATCAAGGTTAACAAGTCTACCAGATGCAAATCAGATTTTAGTACTATGAATAAATGAAATTTTAATCGCTTTTTAATCAAAATGATCAAACATGAGATTTTCTTAAAACAAATTGCCCCAGTCTTTTGCTTTCCCCTCATTTGACCCCTAACATTGTGATGCTGGTACAAGTACTTATTGCACCAGGTTTTTCAAGCATAACTATAGCTACAGTCAATCTTCGAAATAAGCTCCCCGTTTCGCAGGTTTTTACTCATTAACGTGTGTTGTCAAGTATTTATCTGCGCCGTACGCGACACACTGCAATTCACGCAGTTGCATGTGATAGGTTGTTCCCGCGATTGCCATGCCAAGTTCTTGTCACTGGGGAAAATTGACCAGTCAAAACAATCGTCATGTGTCAGGTGATTTAAATTCTGAATTACGCGTACGCACGGACTGTGTAGAAGCAAAATTGTTTGAATATTTTGGACGCGCTTTTCAGGGAGCTTATTTATAAGATAGACTTTAACTTCTTGGCAGACAGTTGCAGTTGGTGCATCTTGGTAGCACCAGCTCAGGTAGGTGATAGAATCGCCTACAAATCAGTACCTGTGTATTTGTTACTTGCACTATAATAATTGTCCAAGGAGGTCCAAAAGGTCTAGTTTAGTTGAAGTGGTTCTGATTACCAGCCAGAAATTGCACATGAAAGCAATACTACAAAGTGTTAAAATTGAAGCGCCCCCTGTAACCCATAACTTTTGATTTTTTTAGCTGATTGGGATTGTTTTGGGTAGATATTAATACCCTCCGAATGATCCCAAATTTAATTCCACATATATTAGTATAGGGAAGCATGCATGTTTTTTTTATCCATTTTTCGGTGGCAAAACAACTTTTTGACAAAATACACTTGAAAAGGCTTTTAGATATATAGTCACATTCCTTTATTTTTTGCTGTTTTTACTATAAACCATTTTTGATCAAAATCTTATAGTATTGCTTTAATGGTTCAACATGCCTACATACATAGTACATGGATCCCAGCCATGGGTCTATCAAGGATTTGTTTACCTTTTATTTAAAGGGATTGCCCATGATTTTCCAAAATTTGAAAAGTCTACAAAATCATTAATGTGTACCTACTTAATAGTTCAAACACATTTTAACATCAGAAATCAATATATTAAAACAAAAATAGTTCAATCAACCCCATTTTACTCACAGTATCACATTATGTGTCCCTTCCCCAACATTTATACTCCTTGGCTGTAGTTTCTTTAAAATACCACTCGTGCACAATTACAAGACATGTTTCTGTTTTATTATATGTTTTTTACCTCAAATAGACCTCAAATTCAATTCAATTGTAATGGATTTAATTTAATTCGGTATAAAGCTGAATAAAAAAGCAACAGCGTCATTCAGCTGCCAACTGGAATTTCGGGTTACAGTAGCCCTAAATTCAGAGATGGACAATTGTGACCCATCATATCGAAAGGTACCGTAAGGGTCCCAAAATGAAAATTTTTTGGTCTCATCTGAAAGATTATATTTAAGCTTTAAAATGAGACCTTGCTTTTAGTTATTGGATGTTCGATTGCAAAGTTACATCCAAATTGGTAAAAGGCATCAAAGAAAATCAAGTTTAAAGTTTCTGTACTGGTAAAACTTGAATTGAGAAAGGATTTGTATCTTGTTTTTTAATAAATTAATCTTATGTTTTGGATGTTGGAGCCTGATTAATATGGTAGAGTACACTTCAAGGTAACGTTTCTGATGAAATTAGAAATTCGACCTTGGATGTGGTTTTTGACTATGCTCAGCTTCAATGGCCCGTATCTTGTAATTTACTATGCCGGTATTAAGGTACCTTTCGATATGATGGGTCACAATTTTGTCTTGAATTTCAACATTTCTTTGTTTTTGATAAAACAATCACAGTGGTAAGTTTGTATGTGTATGCTGTCCCTGTAACACCAAAAACATTGTCTCATTTGGGAAAAGTGAAATTTCAGAATCAAGATGATGGGCAATCCCTTAAAGTAGGTCACAGTGAGATGGGTTCAATGATACTTCCTGTCTGTGTATCAGTATGAGGCACAGGTATTGACACGTTCACCATGTCCCTATAAATAAATCTTTACTCTAACTTATGTCCAAACTCAATTTGTCATGTGAGTGCAAGAAAGTCGTATCTGCAATAGCTGCCTTTTGTCATAAATTTGGATTGCACACTGTCTAATCTCCAATTTTGGGTCAGTGGTTCTTGAAATGGTTCTTCAGGTGTCACCTGAAGAACCATTTCAAGAACCAGAATAATAAGACAGGGAATTTTTGAGGGATTTTTCACATTCTTGTGAAAAAGTATAAAATAAAAATAACTTAGGGCAGCCATTGCAGATACGACTTTCTTGCTCTCACATGAAGAATTGTGCCTTTCAAGCTCCAAACAGACGTAAAGTCGTCAAACTTTATTTTGTGCTACAGGTGAAAATACATGCAAAGGTTGTAATTTGGTGAAATCATTTTTTTGTGGATTCACAATATCCATACATGCATTCTTCAAGATATCTGGAAAGTTTTTATTTCAAAAACTTGAGTTTGAAAAAAAAATCTACTTTTTTGAAAGACCATCAATAGAAAAGGATATAGTTTACTGGTTTTTGAATGCAGTTCTTATATATTGTTAATCTATTGTACATTAATTTTGTAAAGAATAATATTTGAAAAATTCTGGCATTTTTCTGAAACATACAGACAAAAATGACTGTGTAACATTGCAGCAGTTCCACACAGAAAGTGTTCAAATATGGAGGAACAAAAAGATGGTAGGGCCCCTAATAAGCTTTGCCACTTTACATGCCTATATTTTTTCCTTTTAAAGGTTTTTTTTTGAATAAGTCTATAACAGGCTGAAGAAAATATTTAGAGATTTTTTTAAATAAAAGATATTCTTATAAACATATTGATGTGCTTTGGTTATTTAGCAAAATTGTTTCTTTTTTCTCACTAAGTTCTATCCATTTTTTATTGCCAGATAGCATCTCTGGGACTGATGTTGTAATTTTTTAATACTGAGTGCATGCCAGTTCGGTGGTACTTACAATTCGGATACGTATCTGAATCAAAATTCTGATAACCGTACGTATCTGAATGTGGATTAAAAACAGCTGAAACGGGATATCAGTTAAAATGAATATTCAGCTTCGCCCAACACCATAGCGGTATGAACAAAAGTCAATAACATTATCATCATTTGTCATCTAATTCTAACAAAGTTTTGGCCAAATTATTTTGCTTTCTGTGATAAGGACATGTTTCGAAGCTGTTCCACTGGAATTGCACAGATGACATTTCCACAGATACATTTATCGTAAATGCAAGAAAGATTTTCGGCATGTACTTGCCAGCTTGCGCTATCGTTTTGTTAGCTGCACAACGGCAGGCGTATCAGATCCAAATTCAGATACGTATCCGAATTGTGAGTTCCGCCGAACTGATGTTCTGTTATATTAAACAAAATTCTGCCAAAATTGAGCTCACTTGTTAATGATTTCTGTTTTTGTTTCAGGGACGAAGACATTGACGCCACAGTACTACAAGCTGTGCAGAAAGCATCTGATGTGTCCAGTATTAAGGGGGTTGGCAAGTATGTATAGATCAGTGAGGGTGGGTTGTGGTGGGGTGGGATGTGACATGTGGACTCAGGGGGTCAACTATATTGATGTACAAATGCATGAACACTCTCTTAACAAAGTATGTATAGATCAGTGGGGTTGGGTTGTGGTGGGCTGTGGGGTGGGATGTGACATGTGAATTCAGGGGATCAACTATATTGATGTACAAATGCACAAACAGAAGTTGTTTAAACACTCTCTTACAAAGTTAAATTTGTTACTTTTGACAAATCCAAGTGACAAAAGTTGAGATGATGTTCTTCTCACATTTAGTAACGTTTTGTTTCTCGACTAGTAACTTCTTCAGACTGGTGACTATATCCACTCTGTTTCTTAATTTTATGATGCTTGACAGATGCCGTAGAGGGCGTGAAGATTTGGTCATAAATGTTGTTCAACATAAAGCACCCCCCCCCCTCGTCTAGGCCCCTCGTCTTTGTTAAGAGTTTGTTTGTCCTTCCTGCGTTTCCTCTTAACAATTAAGATTTAGCTTTCATTGAAAAGATGCCCCTAACCTAAGCAAGGATTTAGCACAGTTTTTTCCACATTTTAATTCCCTTAAAGTTGGATTTTCTTCCTCAGGTTTTGGAAAACACTGTTTTTGTTGAAAATCAGTGTTTTAGACCAAAAACAACAAAACGTACTTTCAGTATTGCTCATTAAAAAGTGACAGTTTTTTCCCCATTTTTTGTTCATGCATGAGTATACCAATATAGCTGAGTGTCCCCCACACCAGAGGATGTAGGTGTAGTGAGGGGTGTACAAAATACATAAATGTGTCCAGTATTGATTGTGTGGGCAAGTATGTATGGGTAAGTATGTATACAGGGATGCTAATTTTCCTGCAATTGCAAGAATTCCTGCTTTTTGAATGATTTTCAAGTCATTTGCTGCAATTTACCCCAACAGGATTTATTATGCGAGAGTCAGTTTTTATTCATTTTCCTGCAAAATTGTTGCTTACCACTGGCATCCCTGTATGTATAGGTTGTGGAGGTGGGTGGATAAATGCCTCCATTGATAGGGTGGACGACTTGCTGAAAACACACCTTCGAAATGTTGGACACACACCAAACCATGGACTGTCGATCCTCAGTTGAGAGATAGGAGCATGATGATGGAAATAACCTAAAAATACTATTTAGAGCATGTCCAAGTTTTGGGGGTAAAGGGTATGTTCACTTTTAGATAGCATCATAGAAAGGGGTGCGCAGGAAGCATCTGATGTGCATACAAGTATGTATGAACAGGCTAAAATACCCATGTGGTCTACCTTCGATTGAGATCTCATCTTTTGCAAATTGTTGTGCCAAAAGCTAGATAAATCTTGATGCAACTATTTATAAACATAAATATTTATTGGTTTTTGGGTGGATACTCCAGACATTAAACTTAAATGACTAGAGATAATTCTCTTTTCATGTGTCTGAACAAGCCATGTAATCATGGTACAAAGAGAATTAGTAGTTTACTGAGTAAAGTTCTTAATGCTAATGACAACAACTTTTGTTATGATCAGGTTATTTAAGGAGATTGCCCAGTCAGCTTCAAGCAGTGGAGATTCAACGGACTACATGGGTTGTGTTAACATCAAATTAAGTGTAAGTATGTCAAGGCTTGGGATGGGGTGCGAATCCTGTTTGTAAGAGAGATTGCCCAATCAGCATCAAGTAGTGGAGATTCAGCTGCCTACATGGGTTGTGTCAACATCAAATTAAGTGTAAGTACATCAAGGCTTGGGATGGAGTACGAATCCTGTTCATAAGAGAGATTAAGACAGATTTCCCAATCAGTATCAAGCAGTGGAGATTCAACTGACTATAATATGGGTTAAAGGGACTAGCCTAGATTCCACTTAGAATTAAAAACTTACGAAAATGCTCTAATGCACTAAATAAAGCTTAAAAGTGTAGCTATATCCAAAAAAGTACAAAAGTTTACACAGAAATGGCTTAAACTGAGAGGTAACTAATTTGCAATATATTATTCTTTGATGGTGGTGTGACTATATTATGTTTTCTGAATCCTACATTTGTACCTCAGATCTGGATTTACCAGATAAAGAATCAAACAAAGCTCTTAGAGATAATTTAATACATATTTAAAGAGAAACAACTTCATCAAAAATAATTTGTTTACCCATCATATGTGTAGAAACAAAATCTTTTTAAATTTTGAAATTAGAAACACTGTTTTCACATCTTTTTTTTTCGCCGGCGAAACAAATTAAAACAGGTAAAGAATTGCAATTTTCTCCAATATTCCTCAAAATCATGTAAACTACTTGGAAGTTATATTACTATAAACATGTTCTTCCTATTCATGTAAAAAATATGTAGCCTTGATTCAAGGCTGACAGGTCTATAGGGATGGTAAAAATATGGCCTTAAATTTTCTGTTGGTTTTTCTACTTTGTCTGGAGAGAGTACAATATGGCCGTTTTCCTTCTTTTTTCCTATTTTTAAAACTACAAAAAAGAACTTTTGCAAGCAACACTTTAAAACACTGGGTTATAATAAGTTTTATATTTTCACTATAGGCCAGTGAAATACAGCTAAATAAATCTCAAACAATCATGACCAAACACTTCTGGAAACATGATCAACCTCCCTTGCAAGCTGTAAATGTAAAACAATATTTAGGTTTAAAAACTACCCTGATAACATTCCTTTTCTATGATAATTACTCTAAATTCTAATATTGAAATTCTTTGTTTATACATTACTCCAATTCTTTCTAGCTACCTATAGAAAGAATTATCAACATTCATAGGGAGGATAAGATAAAATGTAGAAGAGCCAGGGAGTAAGGGCAATTAAAACAGTTTTCCAACACTATTTTCAGCTCTTGGCCAAAGATATGGTATTTTATAACATTATGGCTTGCAAGATAAGTAAGCAGTGGGTTTTATCTATGGGTGGTTGGTCATAATGGTTTGGGGTATAGTTAGTACAGTAGATGAGTTGTCCTTTGGTTATTTCAAAATGTAGCTTGCAGGAGTTCTTTTTAGATTAAGAAATACAAAAATGGGGCATATTGAAAATAGATAAATTCTTACCAGAGTGGTGGGTCATACTGATAACATAAGAAAAGAGAAAAAAATATATTTTACCGTCTCCGGCCAAGTCAGCCTCGAATCGAGGCTAAAAAATATGTAGGTAAAAAATTAGTGGGAAGAATCTAGGCCAGTTCCTTTAAGGCAACATCAAGTTAAGTGTAAGTTCTGGTCACTGGTTGGGTTGGGTTTTGCATCCTGTTATCATAGACAGATTGCCGAATCAGTATCGTTTTGCCTGTTTCAGTTTCTGTTGTGGTACTTCTACAATTTTGTTAAACATGCCCTTGACCTTGCTGCAGTGAGGACATTTTAGACGGGCAGGGCAATCTAATTAATTACTTTTTGTTTCCATTGTTTTGCTGCATAAAGACCAAATTGCCATGTGAATGCAAGAAAGTCGTATCTGCAATAGCTGCCAAAAGTTATATTTATTAAACACCTTGTCACAAGAATGTGAAAAATCCCTCAAAAGTTCCCTGTCTTTATATGTCAGTGGCTCTTGAAATGGTTCTTCAGGTGGAGGTGTCACCTGAAGAACCATTTCAAGAGCCACTGATCCAAGACTAAAGATTATACAATGTGCAATCAAACTTTATGACAAATGGCAGCTATTGCAGATACAACTTTCTTGCACTCACATGTCGAAATGACTCCAAAGAGCTAGATAAGATCTACAGACTTCCTCATTTCTCTTCAGTTTTTCTCTGTAGAGAAACTAGATGATTTCAGATGCAATAGATATGATGAATTATTATCATGTGTAATATTTGATGTGGAAATGTTAATTCTTTCCTTTAACACTTAAGTGGTCAAGGGGGGTCCATATGGACCCAACATTTGGTTTTTGCGC
>JXSR01S014528.1:0-14602 GCA_000969725.1 Ophiothrix spiculata | reverse complement strand
ATGGAAGTCCCCTTACAACAAATTATGATGAGTGTTGCATATCACATTGAAAGAGAAATGACACTGTAAATTCCCTGATAGATAACTGATGCAGAGATCAAGATTATAGGTCCAGCCCATCATCAGGTATATGATGAAAAATATACAACATTCAATAAACCATGATGTGATTTATTTCATCAAATACTTGGTGAAGGAATGGACCCTGGCCATTGAGTGAATGTAATATAAAATTATTGCATTCAATAAACATGATTTGCTTCAGTTCATCACATACTTGTGGAAGGTTTTTGACCCAATATGAATATAAGTTCTCAAAACATATCCAGTATTGAGCTATGACGTTTCGAGACCGTATGGGCTTGTCTCTTGATCACATATGATGGCTTCTGTGATATCCAGGTCCAGTGTTGCCAGTTGGTTCTCGGATGATGTAGGTGAATCGGGTAGGCTGCTCGGTACTCGCATTGCTGAACATCGCAGGGAAATCAAGAAAATAACTAACAAAATCCATACCAGGGCTACAAGATAATCTTCCATCTCTATTGATCAACATAAATCTGCCATTGCTGACCACGTTGCGGAGACCAACCATGTGATTGACCGGGAAAGCCCAAAAATCCAGCACAAAGAAAGCGAACGTTACCCCCGATGAATAAGAGAATCCATATGGACACGAAGATAGGGCAATCAAGCTATGAACAACAAGGGGGGCGCAGCTTTCAATTTAAACCCATAGATTTAAAGCGGAGATACCAGGCTTTGTATACCAGCCCGTGTAATGGCGTCGTCAGCCATGGAGCTCAAATTGGGGGTATTCGGGTCCACTCGGCTCCCGCCATAATCAACTCCGAGTACCGAGACTTGGTAACGCGTAGAGGCAACCTGCGCAAATAATACTTTACGCGAATGACACGCCAACCTGCACGCAGAGCGTGTGTGCGTGTTTCAATATTCGCGCATTATGACAAGGTGCGATGCATCATCGGCAGGCTATCGGCAAAAACCCGAATACCCCCAATTTTGTCTCCATGCTGGGATAAAAATGGCGGCATGCCTTGTATCTCCCCTTTAAATCTATGTTTAAACCACATATATGACCACATCATCCGGGAACCAACTGGCAACACTGGACCTGGATATCACAGAAGCCATTATATGTGATCAAGAGACCAGCCCATACATTCTCGAAACGTCATAGCTCAATACTGTGAGTATACTGCAGTACTGGAATACTGGATATGTTTTGAGAACTTATATTCATATTATTATACCAACTATCCTGATGAACCTTTTCAAGACGGTTTTGGACCTAGCAGCGTGTATACTGATATTGGACTCTGTCATGATCATAAAAATTGAAAATAGATACCTTTTCAGAGTCATTCTTTTTGCAGTACGTAGCTTACGGGATCCCTCCTAGTCACATGACCACCCGTTAGGGCGGTTTTCGACCTGTTCGTTAAGTGTATTTTGCAAAATGTTCACCATTTAATTTAATAAAGTATGACGTGGTTGTTCATCAGATACTAAGTGAATAGTTGTACGATGCAAAATGTACACCATCCAAAGAAATAAATATTTGGTTTGTTGCAAATACTTGATGAAAGGTTAGAATGTGTTCAACAAATGTGTGGTGCAAAATATACACCATTCTATAAAGTATGACATGGTTCAATTCATGAGATACTTGGTGAAATTTTTTGCATGGTCTTATTCTTTTGCAGGTGTTTAAAGCAAGTGTCAGAGCTGAACTTTGCCAAGAATTTCAAGGTGCTTCAACCAGACCTGAAGACGGCCATCATATCACTCCTGCAGGTAAAGTCAGGGGATGGGGGGAGGGATAGAGGGAGGGCGGGAGGGGAAAATATGTAAAAATAGGTGTAACTTTGTAGAAATCATGATAAATGGTGATGTTGAATGTGTCATACGTGTCATAGCCTTAATGAATATTTAATTGTGTATATATGTTTGATTATTTATCTGCCTTTTGAGTCTGAGAATGATAAGTTAAAGTGCTTGCTAATTCTCGGACACGAAAATTTAGAGCCGTTCCTAACACAACTGCGTGTGCATTTTACGCGACTACACAACGCTTTTCAGGCATGCGAGATGATGTGGTAGTGTGGATTACTGATTTGAAACGGTGTTGCGTACTTGCCGGTTGTCCAGTTCTTGTCTCAACTTGTGGATGCGCGGTGGCTGCGTTCAGAAATCATGTTCGTGTCCGAAATTTATTTGAAACAATAATAGTCAATGAAGTAGTGGTTGTTTCCAAACATAATTATATCTACAAATATATCAAACACACATGTAATATTCTCATTGACCGGTATTTGATTGGTTACTTATATGCTCATTTTTACCATGATATAGGACATTTTCAGACTAAACATTTGAAACAAGTACGCAGTATTTCATCTAATTTTGTACACACACAAAAGTACCAGAATCTGGAGATTCCTTATTGCTGACATACGTTTCTTTGGTGATGCTATAAAGGCCATGTCAAGGAAAACAACCACCACTTATTTGAGTGTACACAAATAGGTACAGCACACTTGAAGCTATTCAGCTATTTTTAAAGGGGCTTGTATATGTTATATCCAAAAGGAGGGTTTTTGCTTATTGTTCAAGGTGCGCAAATACTTCCTGCTGACATTTTACATAGACATTGTTTAAATAGCCAGTGGTGAAAAGGCAAGTTACACTCTTTAAAGTTGTCAGACGAGTTGTTATAGTGAATTGTAAGATGAATTATTTGGCGAGTATGAATGTATTAATATCAACTGGTCTCCCATCCTGCCATACAACCTATACTCACTTTACAACTCTCCAGTATAAAACTCACCTTTAAGCAATTTGCAATCAAACAGTCCCAACACTTATCATATCTTGATTGAATGAGTTCATTAGGATCAGTAGATAAATTAAATGTTCAACAAGTTCATTGATCTGATCCAAGTAAAGTAAAGGTTTACTTACTGCGGACGTTTCGATGGAGACTACCATCTTTCTCAACGCTAGATCTCCATGGAAACGTCCGCAGTAAGTAAACCTTTACTTTACTTGGATCAGATAAATGAACTTATTGAACACTTATCATATCTATCTGTGTGTGTTTGATTTACAGCAAGATCTTCAAGACTGGTACAACAAAAAACATGCAGAATGTTTACAGAAAGTCTGGAACGAGGTTGCCGTTGTGTCGGCAATGGTGGACTTCACCAACGCAATCAGTGTGCACCTGGCTAGGCTGAAGAAATATGTGGACCAAGTCTATTCCAATGTGTTTGATATGAGCTACTTCACTATAGCGTACAAAGAACTGGCTAGAGCCGTAAGTATAGGGGAGATTGGGGTGAGTGGGAATGAGTGGTGAGCAGGCCAACACCAATGCAATCAGTGTGCATCTGGCTAGGCTGAAGAAATATGTGGACCAAGTTTATTCCAATGTGTTTGATATGAGCTACTTCACAATAGTGTACAAAGAACTGGCTATAGCCATAAGTATAGGGGAGATTGGGGTGGGTTGGAATATAACAGCTGTGAGCAGGCCAATAGGGGAGATTGGGGTGAGTTTTTTGCATGCATTGCTTGACTGTCACTGAAATTCTCTTGAACTTGATTGGCGAGCATAATTTGTAAGTTGTAATATTAAGCCATGCCCCTTAGTACTTCATATGCATTCTTGACATTGTGACCCGAGCTTGGAAAGGCCAATTTTTGTATGTTGTGGTTAGATAGAAAAGTTACACAGCTCTTTGTCATGTATGAATGAATGAAATGAGCATAACAATTTGCACAGAATTCTTTTTCACTGTCTGGCATTCCATAAGTTGTTTTCACCATAAGATCAATTTCTGACAATGAATATAATGACACAATTTTTGAGTCTAGGGTAGGGAGGCAAGTTTTTCGCGCTACAAAAAAATGGAAAAGAACAACAAAAATAAAGAAGAATTAACATAGGAAAAAACAGAAATTTACAGAAAAACACAATGTTCACATAAAAAATAAAATTGAATGAGTTTTTTTGACTATTAAACAACACAAAATAACAAATAAACATCCCTTCATAAATTTAAAATCTTGACTGTCATTCATGTGACAATCCTTAGAACCCCTGTTGCAATCGCTATTTTGCACCGCCCACGCTACCTAGACAGCCGATTGACATGAAAATGTACATGATATTTTTATCACGGAAAAAAACACAGAATTTAACTTTTAGAACATAGAAAATTTTCCAGCTCAGTCTAGGGGTATTGTGGATATTGAAAATTAGTATACTATATTTTTTTAATTTTATTTGTGTTAAACATATTGCCTTGACAATTGTTGAAATATGTTATAAGCCATATATTTGTTGTTCATTTCAATCTATGCAGTTAATGTACGACATCAAAGTGTGTGTGAACAACTGTAAACAGAGTACGAAGCATTTGGATGAGGAAGCTCAGCTAGAAATCAGCACCGTCTTGTTTCAACTCTATCTTGCCATGAGAGACTTTGTTGTCTATGCCAAATACACTGTATCAGAGTAAGTATGGGTTCAAGGTTCAAATCCTGATGCTGATGCTATATGTGATGGCTCACCCCGAAAGGGGGACTTTGAAGATAATATCAATTTTGATTTTATCATTTCATCCTTTACAGCATTTTCTAAGCTTTCAAATGACACCTTACTTGTTGAAATTGATCAAGGCAATCACATTTTACAACAGAAAATCTGCACAAAATTCCTATTATTTTCTTTATTTTTTGCTGCCTATTTTCACCTGTATCTTGAAAAGTTTTCTGTCGCAAAGTCCCCCTTTTCGGGGTGAGTCATCACATATGTGCATTAGGTGGATATCAAAATCTTTAGGTGTTTCAGAGTAGCTGGTACAATGTAGCACTGCAAATTTGCATACAGCTGCTATAGTCTGTTTGGGTTAAAGTTGAATTTTTTTTGCAACTGATTGTGATGTGTTGTTGCGACCAACATAACATGAGAATCAATATAATGCCTTGTCGTGCTTGCAGTGCAATTTACCAAGTGCAACAAAGTTGAGATTGCATACTTAAAATTTCGACATCACACTCTACGTGCAGTAGCCATGCCAGGTACTCTGAAACGAGCTTTTGAACCTATAGGACTTTGTTCTGAAGGCAAAAGTATTTTTGTGTACTGATTATAGGAATTCACTAGCACCAAATCATGATTTGCTTTTTACTTCTATGAGCAGTAGTGAAAATTGATCCGTTGAAGTGACCGATTCTGTTTTATGATTTTTTTCCATAAAACTGACCATAATTTTCAAAAATGTAGAATTTTGTTTAACAAAACATTTTGGTAGATTAGACAAACCTCAATAATAAATAACCCATATCAGTCACTTCTATTACAGTTATTTGAGGGTTTAAATAGGAAAGTTGAACATATTATCTAGTTAATGGTGCTTGAATATTTATGATTCAGTAGAAAAAAATAAAACAATTTCATTGGTTAATGGATGAAAAGCATATTTTCATATCATATTAGACTTAATTCAGAGTTCTAAATGATATGAAATCCTCCATCTGATACGAAAAACTTGTATCATATAGCTCTTTTTACCAGTCCAAATTGTATCACTTTTTGGAACATGATTTAGCGGCATTACAAGGCATGTGCAGTTGTTGTTCATGAGAGACTAACTGCAACGCATGGTACTACGCGATGCCGATAGAAATGACGCGCATAGTTGTCAATCAAGCTTGGAAAACTAGAGAGCTAAAAAAATTGATTGCAATATTATGAAAAATATTAAGATAACTAGTTCCAAGTATTTTAAAGCTTTTGCTATACAAATTCATGTTTACTGGGTGATGAACTCATTACCATATGTTTGTTTTCATGCAATACGAAAAGAGTTAATGAATTGGGTTTGTATCATGCTCTGCTTTCAGCCTCCTGTGATACCAACCCAACCAATAATATTTTATCTTATCACTCTGTAGATAAAAATACACAATTTCATTTGTTAATAGCTAAAAAGGATATTTCCGTATTGCATTAAATTTCAAAGTTCTATGTGATACTAAAAAGTTTGTAGCATGCAACTCTTTTACCAGTCCAACTTGTAATGCGTTTGGAACATATAGTTGCATTACAAAGCATGCGCTGTTGATATGCAGGCGATGTAGACTAACTGCAATGTGTTGTACTACACGATGCCGATTGAAACGATGTGCATAGCTGTCAATCTAGCCCGGAAAACTACAAATCTAAATTGATGGCAATGTTATAAAAAATATAAAAATAACCATTTCCGAAGCATTTGTTCTGGCATTTTCAAGTTTTTGCTATCAACTTATGTGTTTACAGAGTGGTAAATTCATTATCTCCTGTTTGTTCTTATGCAATAAGAAACATATTAATGGTTTGGGTTCGTATCACACTTAGCTTTCATCCTCATGTGATACAAATCCAAACCATTGATATTTTCTTGTCTTGCATGAACAAACAGGGGATAACTAATAGCATTACATGAACAAACAGGTTAAACTAAATAGTAGTCTTTTAATGAATCTTTTTTTTTCTGACAATTAATATGTATCATGTTTCTAGGTCTTGGACTTCCAGTTTCTATTAAATACAATGAGTCTGTTAGAGACATTTAAAATGGCTTTTACTTTTCACTTTTTAAGTTGGTCAATATTTTTTCAAATCATCATGCATATAGAATACCTTATCTACACATCCAATTCAACAATTTAGTCTCCTGACATTTCCTATGAGGTAATAAGTATCCTTGCTGCCAAAGTTTGCCATATCATGCAGACTCTATGACTGAAACATTATTTAAGTATTGTACCGAATTTTGGCACATTCATTTAAAAGAGCAAGAGCAAGGGGATATACATTCAGAAGATCAATAGTTGCATTTGACTATGGTGGATACGGTAAAGGTGGTTTCAGAGTAGCTGTCGTTGCGGCAGACGACCAAACATTTGCAATTTTGAGTTGTCGTACTGTAGCACGACACATTTGCATATTGCCGCAATGGTCTGTCGCAAGAAAAGTTGAATTTATTCCAACTCAAAATAAAGTGTCGTTGCGACCATCACAGCAGGGTAATCGATATATCAGCTTGTCGTACGGCAAGGAGATGCGACAAGGTCGAGTTTGCGCACTTTAAACCTTAGACGTCACGCTGGTCGTACGACCACACGACAGGCAAGTCTGAAACCAGCTTAAGGTATTGGAGCAAATTTGGCCACAGCTTTGTGCAGCTTCCCAGCCACAGCGTTGATTTTGAACGCTGGCCACAATAAGATTCATGGCCTCTGAGATGTTTGTAAAACATTCATTATATAGATTACAAATATCTAGAGATGCATGATCAAGCCTACTGTGGCCAGCTGGTAACATTTTGTTTAAGTTGTGGCCTAATTTTACTCCATCGTCTAATTTCAAAGCAATTATTTCTTCCAACCTAGGGATCACTTCAAAACTCAACCAGCGGTTAACCGCCCAGAACCAGCAGTTCCGGGCAGTTGCTATTGTTATGAACAATGGCAACCGCCCAGAACCGCTGGTTCCGGGCGGTCAGCTGCTGGTTGAGTTTTGAAGTGACCCCTTACCATGTTCATTCCATTGAGCACCCAAAAAGTAATTTATAAGATTGCTATCATGGAACATTTGACTAAATTAGGACATTCATGTGGCAAGTTGTGCTTAAGGTTCAAGTATCCTCACCTTGTATAGAACATAGACCATCAATTTGAACTATTGTTGCTTCAAATAATTTTTGGACACAAAAATGTATAGCCTAGTGTAACACAATTGCGTGCATTTTATTTATTTATTTTATTTTGTTTGCGACATACTTAAAGAGGGTAGCCTCAATCAGTGGACCAGCACTGCTTTTCATAAGGGCCCTCTATGCGAGCTCACAAGGCTTTTTTAGACTTACACGATATAGCAGTACGTGGGTTACTGATTAGAAACAAGTGTTGTGTACTTCTTGGTATCCCGTTCTTGTCACAGCTTGTGGATGTAACAAAACTTGCATAGGTGCCTACTATTTCCCTATTTTTATGGAATTACAAAGTTCAATTTATAGATAGCACTTCTGAAATGAGGGCGTTGAATATAATGAACATGGTAACGGTTACATCAGTGGTCCATGGAATCATTAGTTATTATGTTAAAGGTTTGGTTTGGTAAGTATTATAGTGTCCCAAGTGAACCTTTGACTGCAATTTTTTTTTTGCATCATGCTGACCTGTTAACAAATTATCATGCTATCAGGGCCCTGTTTCTCTCGCGTTTCTCCTGAAGCCATTGCTATCACCATATTTGGTAGTCATTAAGGTGTCATTAAGATTACAAGGCGGTCAATCAAATGTGCAACCATGCGCAGAACATGTGCGCAGAACATGCGCAGAACATTGCGCATGGGAATTCCAGTGCCGTGTGTGTGACTTGAAATCTTTAAGCTTAATCAGCACAGGTCAGCCGAATTCAAATGGAAATTTCACTCTTTGTGTCGGTGAGCTTAAGTACCATCAGCCAAAAGTTGTTCAGAATTAGTGTATCTAATGCTGTATGGGTCTGGTTCTATTTATTTTTCACTTTTATTGCACTGAAATTCAAGAGAATTCTCGGAAAATTTTTGTTGACAAAATCAGCTAAAATCGGGCATACTAATGAGCTTGTACGTGATTGGTTGATTGGTTGTGACGTCAAATTACAAATTTGCGCTGAAGCTTCATTTTTTCCGTTGGCAAGGTATACCAGATTCCTATCCCGAATTTATCTATTATCCCTGATGCTATTAAAGCTAGATTCAGGGGTCCTGTCATGATTGTCAAAATATAAGTGTACGTGTATAAACCTGATTTTGTCATGATAATGACATTTTTCCACAAGTTGATGAATGGATTTATTTTGGTTGCAATGCGCTGTTGAAGTACTGACTTCCATTTCTTGCATAATTAGCTCAACCTGTGCGCTCTGGTTCCAAACAAATAAGCATGCCAACTGAAAAAGTGAATAATTTTATTTCAGTGATAATTTGTCCAATATCAGTCCTCAAGGCAGTGTTCCAGCTAAGACTGTATGTTGCAAGATTGTTGTAAGGATTTATAAAACAAAAACACAAGACATGGATTAAGGGTGTAGGTTCCAATCACAGTCTTATCCCCCTGGGCTTAACCGGAAGTAGTATAATTTTTGATGCCAAATGAAAGCCCATATTTTTCTGATTACAAATCAAAAAATTCACCTCAATATTCTTTATGGTTTTGGAGATATAGCACAAAATGTAAAATTAATTGGTATACCTATTTTCCATTTCTTTGGTATTTACATAACAGCCTCATCCCAAGAGTTGCATACTTTCTTTTGCCTCTTAAGGAGAAAACAAGACACAAGCTAAGGTTAAAACCTTGCACAATGCATTTCAGAGGTCATGGTCAATCAGTTAAAAGTGAATTATATACACCCTAAAATAGGAACGTACACCTTTAAGTTACATGACTTAAGCTTGAGCTTAAGCTTGAGCTTACGCAACGTTCATTTATTCTAGTTCTGTTCAGTTTTTAATTAAGATGTTCACTCAGTTTCTGGTTGTCTATCCATGATCAGCGATCATGAGTTGTTTATTTAACCCTTTGAACCCTGGTTATTCCACGTGTATCTGTACCGCTGACCCGGGCCAACCCGAAAGTTAAAAAGAACAACATAACCCCTAAACGTACTTTGATTTTGATTTCTCTTGCTTTACTTTTTCATTTTACAATAGTATGAACTGTTCCAGTAACCAGCATTCGCAAAGGAATACTATTTATGTCAACCAACATATTCAACATTTACGTTGTAGTCTATAAGCGAAGCCACATTTCTTGAAAATTGTGATCAAATTTACGAAAATATAAGGAATTTTTCACCTCTGTCAAGTAAATAAGAGCAAAATGACCCATCAAGCATGGGTTCAAAGGTTCATTGATGTCTTCCAATATAAATAAGACCATTGAAAATTGTAACTACCCATGCCTGTTGACAGACACATCAAGTTTCTGACACGTGACCTAAAAGCTGGTAAACATGTACATGTGAGCTGATATACTGGCTCGTCGGGTTCAAAGGGTTAATGACATTATCATTTGGCACAAAGACCAAAATCCTTGGAGGGGGCACTGCTACATTGTCCATGTACATTCCATATATGCTGCTAAGAATTCATGCATATCATGTTTTGGTTATTTGCTGATGTCATTGTGCTATCATATAAGTTTTCCCATTATTTGCTTTCATCCATTTTCATTTCCTTTAGCGATCAAATCGATTCATACAAACCACATAGAAACCGTCCCATATATCAAGTAGGCTCCAAGGTATTTTCACCTAACTCAGTAGAATTACCTTATGATGAACACAGAGAACAGACAGAAATGGAAACCGTCAACTATCACATGTTATTCAAGCCCGCTGTAGAACAATGGCTGAGAGCGGCGAGGAAGAAGAGCTATGCCAGGATAAAGAAGGCTGTGGAACTTGACAAGGTGAGTGAAATGTGCCTGACACTGAAATTCCATGCGATATATAGCCATGTATTAACACTTTTTCTTTGAGTATTGCTTAACCCTAACTGTACAAAACATTAAAAAATCACAATCCACATAGTTAGGAATATCGCCTAAGTCCAAATACGTCATAGACCGGAGTTATCAATGGTCACTAAATCGCTGCCATGGCAGGGCGTGCTCGATGGCTTGACATGGTGATGGGTTGGTTGGGATGCGAGAGGTCCCGGGTTCGAACCCAGGTGGAAACCCACCATTTTTAACTTGTGGATTTACGAGGAGATGTGCTCAGTACAGTTAGTGGCAATAAGCGTCGGCTCCAAAAAACCCCAGAACGGAGAAACTTAATTCTTCAAAATACTGTAGAGTAAATTTTATTACCAATTTGATAATTACAATCATTTCGCAGATTGCATTGATGGATTCCATGGTAAAACACAGTACTTCAGCTGTAGATGTAGCAACATGCTTTGGTCAGGTAAGTACTGTATAAGTGGTATATTTCTCGCTACATTTATTTTTGTGCTCTTAGGGCACAATTTGCCTAGTGTGAAAAAAAATGTACCGTCCAAAATAGTATGTATATACCACCGTATGATTAAAAAAATGTGTGAAATGATATAAAGTTAGCCTTGCACAAAAATGACCGAGCTTGAAAATATTCATATTAACAGTATGTGATTCAGGGTCAGCAAAATCCGTTTTGAATGGAGCTAAAACGTAGGTAATTCAGAAAGCTAGATTTTAAAGTACACTTAATAAATTGGATGTGCGTAAGGCACTTTGCATGCTGTGTTCTTAACTGCACAAAGTGCATTTAGCACATACAGCTACATAACATTAGGTGATGCTAAAAGAATCTACTAATGGATATTTATTCTTGTTAAACAACAAAATATTCCAGTAATTCTGCACTATTTTGACCATATCTCTTCAACGAAACATACTGTTGGCGTGAAAATTTACAGGGGTTATGAGAAAAATATGCACTTTCATGTGCTATCAAAATCTCCAATTTAATTTTGTGAGTGAAAGTGATTGGAATACACACCTTTAAGGCAAAATAGTCTAGTACCTGGATGAAGGTCAAGGAGAGGAGATGCATGCTGTCCCCTCCAAGTTGCATGACAAACCTGATGATGTATAATCTTAATATTGACTTTTATCCACATCTTTAGAAATTTGTTGATATTTTCAGATTCGTGAGTTTTGGAAACATCTCAACTGGCCCGATGTAGTTGGATCCTATGTGTTTGTTACTAAGGTGGCAGATGTGAGTACTTTGATCTGTGTACTAATCGTTGACTTTTTTGTTTTCAATATGTGATCTCGTTACGAATAAGGCGTATTTTTATTAATGATTTTGAGATTATCACTTACGTATAATCAATAAATTAACATACTTTAAAGTAATGTTTCATATCTAATAGTTGCTTATAAAGAAAAAAAACTCTTGAAAATTGTTTGCTTCCTATTAAATTAGGTTTCTCTAAATCAGTACAAAAATAAAGATTCCAATGATCAGTTGTATGTCAGAGTCAAATTCAGTTTTTTGAAAATCTTGTGTTTTTCAGGACATGTGTCAAGGTGCTCGAGACTATGCAGATATCATCCATGATAAATTAAAAGAGCATGGTTACTATGACGATGAAGGCCAATTTGATGTCACTGATCAGGTGAGTCTAGGCCCCCCCACCCCAACACTCACAACCAGAACCTGATACGTTCAACCAGTTTTGTCGTGTTTTCTTTATAACTTTGGGTTTTGCACACCATTAAATACTGTAAACAGGAATATTTTCGCCAGCAGAATTTTTTGCGAAACCAGACAATCACGGCCTTTTCGTGACCTTTTTGACCTGCACGTAAAATAAATGTATAAACGGGGTGATATATTCGTGGTTAGATGCTGATTCACAAAAATAACCCCATTTACAGTAGCTACCCAGACCAGTGTTCCTGCGAAGGCTGTATGCGCACCATTGGCGCAGGACACCTCTGTTTTTGTTGGACATTTTATTTTTAATTGCCCCGTGTCATAATACGAAATATGTATGGAGTAATAGACATTTGCTATTTGATAATGGTTCCAAAATGAAAAAATTGCATTTTCAAGATAAACTACTTTTTGAAAATGGCATTTTACATAGAAGTCAATGGCCAAATGATTATAGAGGGTGCTATAACTCTCTATTTTTAACCATTTTTAGACCTATTTTTGCTTCTAGCAAGCAAATGCAATTTTTTGATTTCTTGAAATTTACATGATATTTCCTCCATGCATAGAGCTACCCTGACATGGTTGTTTTGTTTTATGACTCGGACTATATTTACTTTGATTTTGATTTCCTTTGCTTTACTATTTTATTTTTCAGTAGTCTGAATTGTTCCAATAACAAACATTCATGAAGAATTCTATTTATGTCAACCAACATATTTGACATTTACGTTGTAGTATATGGGTGAAGCCACATTTGTTGAAAATTGTGATCAAATTTACCAAAAATATGAGGAAATTTTCACCTCTGTCGAGTAAATAAGAGCAAAATGACCCATCAACCATTGGTTCAAAGCTTCATTATGTCTTTCAATATAAATAAGACCATTGAAAATTGTAAATACCCATGCCGGTTTATAGACACATCCAAGTTTCTGACACGTGACCTAAAAGCAGGTAGACCATCTAATCGGGTATACGGTACATGTACAAGTTTGTATAAATTGGTTGAAGCTCAAAAACCTGAAAAGGGAACACTGACCCAGACCATAGCTGGTGTCAAATGTAGGACTTTGCCAATGGGATATCTTCACAATTATACATATGTTCACTGACAACTGTAGGACAAGTCAGCATTCCATTCTTAGCATCAACTCTGTCTGGATGAAATAATGGTGTTCTGATGTCAGTACATTCAGTGTTCTTATAGAGGAAGCAAACTCGGGTTATTGTATGCTGAAAATGTGATCATTTGTAGTACACTTATATCTCATCCACATACTGCCATATTTCAGTCTGGGCTTGTTTATCTAAGAAATATCTATATGTGAGAACACCATTTGCTGGCATCTTACATCAAACTTTTTCAGACAACTACCTCCATATGGGAACCAATGCAATCAGTAAGGTGTGGAAGGTACCCTGTTTGATTCCTGATGGTACTAAAACTAAGTGTGTTTGGAAATTCTATGGACAAGGAACTAACTGATAATTGTTTCGTGTAAACCTGTATGAAACCTTTGAACTAATTCTGGCTACAATGGTTTTATTGTAGTCTGCCCAAGGTTTAGCTCATTTTAAGGTTGCAGTAGGACCTAAAATGATGCTAAGAATGGAATGCTGACTTGTCCTACAGTTGTCAGTGAACATATGTATAAAGTCGGCATCACAATTCTTCCAAACAATGTGAATAAGCATCCAGAGTACAGGGCCAATTGTTTATAAACGCGATCGGTACCCTGCAATTGGTGGTCATGTGACTGATTTTGTCCAAGGAATGTCGGCATCACAATTCCTCAGACGATGTGAATAAACATCCAGAGTACAGGGCCAATTGTTTACAAACGCGATCGGTACCCTGCAATTGGTGGTCACGTTGACTGATTTTGTCCGAATGATGTTGGCATCACAATTCTTCAGACGATGTGAATAAACATAGAGAGTTCAGGGCCAATTGTTTACAAACGCGATCATTACCCCGCAATTGGTGGTCACGTGACTGATTTTGTGCGAGGAATTTTGTGCTGAGACTGCAAGCAATTATTAAGCCAGGGAGGCATAATGCACTGTTAATCACCTTTACTTATTTTTATTTATCTACCAGTTGTGTATAGCCATCAACAACATTGAGCAAGTGCGTCGCTCGTTAGCACCTATGCCTGAATCACTGGGATGGCAGATGATAGCTGACACCATGGAGAAAGAACACGGCACACTAGCAGGGCAGCAGTGTCGCAATATGCTGCAGACTATGATGAACAGTGCCGATGAAGACATGCTGAATGTCATCAGTCATGTCGTACAGAAGGTTGGAGAAAGGATGCAGCC
>JXSR01S014526.1:44319-57100 GCA_000969725.1 Ophiothrix spiculata | reverse complement strand
CTCACCCATACCTGGTTGGTTTGTGTTGCGATTGTGTTCCAGTCCAGATTGAAAAACCTTTTTTTTTCCAGAGTACTTTTAGTTATTCATACTGAATTACTTATTTGACAAAACTTGTACAGTTGTCTCTTTTCACACAAAAATTTTGTTATTGGTATTATCAGGGTGTGAGAATTCAGCATTTACGCTGATTTCAGCATTGTCACACCTTCAAAATAGTCATAATTACAGCCTTTTCTTTGATTTTCAACCTATTTTGACCATTTTGTCACTTTTTTCAGTATTTTTTATCAGCTGACTCTCACACACCTGTTAAGTTAAAGTAACGTTAAACAAATAAAACAACTGAAATGGCAATGAAATTGTCTTTGAAAATAAACAATCTAGGTCAATTCTTATCTTTCTAAGGAGTCACTTCAAAACTCAACCGGCGGATGACCGCTCGGAATCGCCGGTTCTGGGCGGTTACCATTGTTCAGAACAATAGCTACCGCGGTCAACCACCAGTTGAATTTTTAAGGGGCCCTTAAGGGAAAAAAATCAGGTAAATTTACCTCTGGAAAGTTGTGAATTGCTGCAGGTTCCACCTAGATTTAGTTGACCAGGAGCAACTTAGTCTTTTGAAATACCACTGGGTACCATACAGATGCCATTTCACATTGCACATGTTTTGTTTCAACTAGCCCCAGGTTCAAACAAAATATCTCATTCTAAAAAGTTGCCTCTGGGCAATGACTATTAAAGGTGTTGGATCACATTACAATCTCAACCGGAAGAGGTATATTTTTGATGCTAAATGAAAGCCCATATTTTTCTGATGATGAATCCAAAACTTCACCTACAAATTCTTTATAGAAATAGCATAAAATGTTCAGTTAATTGATATACCTATTTTCTATTTCTTCAGTATTTAACATAGCAACCTCATCCTTAGGGTTGCTTACTTTATTTTGACTGTTAGGAGTATTTAGAGTCAACCTGAATCTTATAGAATGCACTTCAGAGGTCAAGATCAATCAGTTAAAAGTAAATCATACACATGCAAAAATAGGATCCTACACCTTTAATTTGGAACCCATGTTTAAATACAAATTCATTTTGAATTTTCTCTGGTTGCATTCAAAATTTTGCACTTGATGTTTTGTTTTTTTGCTTTTCAATCCAGGTCAGAAGTGTACTACAGATCTGTGCATGGGACGCTGGTGTTTTTCTTGCAAAATGAAGCAGGAAACAAAACCTGGCCACCAACAGATGAAAGCATCAATGCCTTGCTGGACGCGTACAGGCCTCAATCTACAAAGAGGAAAGCTGACACAGAGGCTGAGGATGTAAGTCCAGCCAAGATGATCAAGGGAGATCAGCTCTCACAAAGTATGGTATTGCCAGCAAAGAAACTGCCAGAGAGTGACAGTGATGAGTCACATAAGTTAAGTCAAAGTGATGGATTCCACGGTCTAAAAAGAAAAGCATCTGATGATAGTTTCAGTGACAGTTCACCTCAGAAAATGAGGCGAGACAATAGTGGTTTTAGTGACGCTAGTCTGAAAAGAAAACCAGCTGATGGCAACCATAGTGACAGTTCGCCTAAAAAATCAAGGCGAGATAGTAGTATCAGTAGTATGAGTGAGAGCGGTGAAACAACACCAGTTTGGGCAAGTCAAGATTTGGGACAAAACAAAACCTTCGATTACAGTCCTCAAAAGAGACAACGAAACAGCAGCGTTTCTAGTTTCTCTTCAACTGGTTCATCTGAAATGTATGATCCTAACAGGAAACTGAGTATGAGTGAGGAACCTGATTACAGTCCAATCATTTCTAATAAAGATTCAAAGTCAGAGCTGAGTTTATCTGACAGTGGTCCTAAATGGGGTCAGGTTAAAGAACTTTGTAAATCACCCAAAGGAAAAGACACAACAAGTACGCCGAGAAGGAGAGGGGCTGAAATCCCTCCACCTTCATCCAATAAATGGTCTCAGATCAGAGACTCTCCTCAGAAACAGAGAATGTCTGTAGACGGGCCTGGTGCAAGGGACCCTCAAAATTATTTCAAGAAAAGACCGGGACTTGGGTTCAAGAGCACGGAGGAAGCAACAACACCAAAGAAAACAGTGCCCTCTGTTGACCCATTTGCTTTTGATGATGATGACGATAGTGCCCCAGCTGTAACGAAAACAGAACCACAAGCGAGACAATCAAGAACTTCACAAAGGAATAACAGTGGCAACTCAAGAAGAGAATTGAGACCACGTTCAGCAAAACGATAGAAGTGTTCTCAACTCGCATTTGTACAGAATTTCAATGAAATTACACCCACTTTCTTACATACATCCTGTCAATAGTATGTCGTTTTTTAAACTTTTTTTCTGTTATTTTGGTGTCTTGTTGTTCATTTATATCATTTAGAATGATAAGTGGAGTCTCTTAAGTCGATAAAGGAGATTGCAAACCTGAAGACGAGTGACTATCAGACCATCATTTTTGGAATTGCTTTTGCACTTAACTCAGCCAATAGTAATTTTAAAAATGTATACATTTCTATAGTGGATTTTTTTAGTCATTTTGGACTCTTTGTTTTTCTGCAAAGCCTGTCAAAAGTTTGCTTGGTTAAATTTTGAACTATTTATCTTTTAGAATCTAGAAAAGAATGACTTGTTTTTATCTCAATTTTTGAAATATTGTGAAAAATATATCAAAATTATAAAAATCTTAAATTTTCTACCTATTTTCAGAAATATTTCATTGCAAAATTAAAGGAAAAGAAATTTGATCCAATATTTGTCTAGATTTTAAAAATTTTACTCACGTTTTTTCTAGAAGCAAATTTAGAGGTTTCACAGAAATATTTAGGCCAAAAAATCATTTGGCCAGAATTGCAAATTTTAATCAGAAACTGACATCATCATCATCATGCTGAATGAACATGATGATGATGATGATGACATCATCACCATGTTCATTCAGCATGTAAATTCAACTTCCATTAATGTAAAAGTAATTTGATATAGACTTAATATCACTTGTAGAGTTGCAGAGCAAAAGCTCATCTGAAAATGACGGGTTAACACTAGTACATATGTGTTGGTAAACACTAGTATCATACTAGTGTTTACTATGTGTTGGTAGAGAAACAAATGTCAATTGATGTAAAATTAATTGTTTATTTATCGGTTATGACTTTACCTTTTGAAACGAGTCATTACATTTTGTTGCATTATGATATTATCATAATGCGATCTATTTCAAGCTTCTTTCCATATTTCATGAAATAAGGGAAAAGCACTGTTGTTTATAACTGATTTTGTTATCATTCACAATGACATAATATTTTATCTTGAGATAAAAAAATAAAAAAGCAAAGGTCAAGATTTAGCATTTGGAAATGTTTAATATTGTTAACAACCAACACAGCTGTTTGAAACTAGTTCAAAACTTGATTCTGGTAACATCCAAGAGGTATTATATGTCAATTTAATTCATGTGTACTTTTAAAGCAGGGGTTCTAAACTAATTATTACAATGTGCCACATAAATGAGAAAACTGAAGGGTAAAGCACCAAATGCGCCTTCTTCACATCATATTTCTAATGTATTTCTTTGTTTTTTGATAGTGCCAAAGTGCCAATTTAAAGCGTCAAATTTGGTGTGTGTGCCGCTAGTTGAAAACCACTCTTTTAAAGTACATATGACATTATTTTGATATTGTCTCTACGAATCTGTATAAAAGGTATTTACTGAGTATGAAGCCCTCAATTTTGGTCAAATTTCTGATTTTAGATATATTAAAAAAATTATTTTGTCTTCCTGTGCTATAGCTAGGAGTAGACCTGTCATATACCTTCTCTTCTGATAAAAACAAACTTTGGAACCTGAATCGCGGTGGAAATATATGCATTTACTGCTCATAAGGCGTAACACTGCGCATTAAGTTTAGCACGCTGTGCTGAGTAGAATTTTCCCTGATTTCACTGATGACTCGTGATGTCTGCTTCTTGCTCTGTGGAAAGTGTATTTACTGAAAACTACACCGACTTATATTTGCACTAAAGTAGCATGATCCAGATCTGATATCTTGGATAATTTTTGCAAAAATCTATTTGCTCGAGAATATGTCTGCAACTGATGTCATCTAATGATTCAACTGGTTTTATATTCTCCAAGATATGACCATTCATCAGAGGCATTTATGTAATTGTCTTGAGATGTCTAAGAAATTTATTGAAAAGTTACTTGACCATATTTGAGATAGCATTATTGACAAAACTGACATAATCATGATAAAAGAGGCTCTAAAACCATCACTATTCTGCAATAATAAGTGAGTTGAGAGGATGAAACCCATGATATCAATTCAAATAATTCAATATCTTTTTTTTAAATATCTTTAGGAAATTCATATAGTATTATATAAAGACTATTTATCATTTTAAAAGATAACAAATATTAACTGTTAATTTTGTGTGATGGGAGAATTGAAAGTTTGATGAGATCATTTTATGAGCTCTAGGCGAGTGTAATAGAGTAATCAAATTGTCAGTGAGGGATGATATATTTCTCCCATCACACAAAATTAACAGTTAATATTTGTTTTATATCATTCCTACATAAATTCCACCTTCATTATATTAAAAACTTCGTGGTTTTTGATTGTTTGTCACTAAATGTTTGCTCATTATATCAGTTTACCCATAATATCAATTCAAATAGTTCAATATCTTTTTTTTTTTAAATATCTTTAGGAAATTCAAATATTATATAAAGACTATTTGTGGTTTTAAAAGATAATTAACTGTTAATTTTGTGTGATGGGAGAAATATACCATCCCGAATTGAGAGTTTGATTAGAACATTTTATGAGCTCTAGGCGAGTGTAATGGATTAATGAAACTGTCAGTGAGGGATGATATATTTCTCCCATCACACAAAGTTAAACAGTTATTATTTGTTTTATATCACTTCTACATAAATTATACCACCATTATATTAAAAACTTTGTGGTTTTTGATTGTTTATCACTAAATGTTTGCTCATTATATCAGTTTACCTGTGGCAATAAATTGACGATTTCAAGTTATCCACTGAGACCTTACTCATAGCAATGTTAACTCTTTCACTCTGGAATAAAATTTTCACCATCCGTCCTATTATGATGGAAAGCAGCTCACAGACACCTCACTTTATGAAAGCATATGATGATTGTATAGCGCCAGTGTTGTTCTCTTTGCTAATAAAAATACTAGTGCTAGATAGCTCTTTGTTTCAATTGCTTGCTGGCGAAATTTTGACCAATTCAGGTTTGTAAGTTTGTTTTAGATCAAAGAAGAAATTCCGGCCAATCGTGAACACTTTTGCGAGCCGTTGTGAGCGACTTGCCAGTGTGAAAGAGTTAAACACACTCCTTTTTAGGACAACTCAAGACAATTACACAGCACTCTGCATTGACCGCATATTCGTGTGTACTATCAAATCGAGGAGTGATGGTAAAAAAAAAAGCTGCTCGGATTGACTGCTCTTTATTAGTGGGCCTATAGGCCAAACAACAATTTATTGGACAATGTAAACAGAAATCCAGGACATGTTGTGCATTAACAAACAATTGGGCCCTGCACTATGGATTTCTGTTTATAATGTCCAAAATATTATTATTTAGCCTATACTAATAGTGTGGATAACAGGTTGGTAGGTGTTTGGAGTGGTTATTTCCACCATCATGCTCAAGAGCAGTTACTATGTCTATTAATTAATTATGTTGTAATAATTTTCAGTAGTGATCTAGGCTTATATTCATTTGAACACAACTCATTTTTAAACCTGGATCTTGAGGGGTTTGATTGTTTGAAGTAACAGTATTCCAGTAATTCAATGGTCTAGTTGAACGTATAGAAAGAAACAATAATTATTATGGCTTTTAAAGTTCATTTTTTAGAAGGTAATAGTTGAGTCACTAATTTTAATTTGACAAATTCTACCTTTTAAAGGTGTAGGTTCCGATCACATTCTCATCCCCGGGGCTCAACTGGAAGTATTGCATTTGTTTGATGTCAAATGGAAGCCCATATTTTTGTGATTGTAAATCTAAAATTTCAGTTTCAAATTCCAAATAGTTTTTGAGGTATAGCAAAAAGTGTAAAGTTAATTGGTATACCTATTTTCCATTTCTTATGTATTTTCATAACAGCCTCATCCCCATGGTTGCATACTTTGTTTTGTCTCTGAAGAGTAAACAAGAAGCAAACTGAGGGTGAAACCACCCAAAAGGCATTACAGAGGTCAAGGTCAATCAGTTAAAACTTACACATATTAAAAGGAACCGATTGAAATGAATATTACAGTTGAACACTGCCCATTTAACTGATCTTAAAACACCTAGTCCATCTAGATGGGCTAAAAACACCAGTCACTAGATTTTTGTGTCGAGGCCATTTTAAGGTCAAAGAGTGATTAGGGGAGTAAAAACATCAACAAAAAAAATCTCTTTGGATGCGCAGGTGTGCTTGGTGTAAAACTATGCCAAGAGAATTCAATTACTCTTCGCTGATGTAAGATTATCAATTAAAGATCAATCGTCAAATTGTTCATGTTCCTCTTTTGAGGTAAAACCAGTAGAAGTAAATGGGAAACTTTAGTTATGATATGTGGTAGAAAGGTAACTGTTTGATGTTGTTTATCATTTGATCTGTAACCATGTGTTCAGTAGAACCAATTCTAAATTGGATTTGTCAATTGTATATTGTTTCATTACTTTTGCAACAATGCAAGATAATTTTTTACCTTGATGTGACCATTTTTTAGAGCAGCTTATACTGTTATTTTGCACACCACCAATTGTACACAATGTTGGCTACAGTTAACCAGACATTTTATTTCAGGACAGTTTATCGTGAAAATCAAACATGTACATGTATATACATTTTGTACAAAGCTGAAATATACTCGGGGGAAAATCTGGAATACCAGTTACTTGCATAATGGATGCAGTAAATATTTTTGACAAAAAACATCCCAATTCTTTTTACTTTCTAAATTGCACATTTACTAATATATTTGTTCTCATTTTTAAATAGCGCTTTGGGCAGGACAATGCTCATTCATGTACAGTGATAAGCCTGTCAGTACAAATCAAGAAATTTAAAAAGGGGAATTGATACTCGCCGCCATTTTGATTTCACTACGGGTAAATCCTATGGGACAGCAGCCATCTTAGATTGTTGCTCATGGACGGTGACTTATTGTACCTCCGGCATTTTACGGCTCCGTGTGCCTCACTTCGAGAGTTTTTGCAACGGATAAGTGGGAAAATTGGTGTACTTTGATCAGAGCAAGTCGCAATACACGCTACTTGAAATGCAGACACAGTTTGAGCGTGAAATGAAATGCACACACTGTATGTGCGTCAAGTTAAAATTACGCGATCTGCCTGGATATTGGGCTAAACTATGAATATATCCGGAGGTTCAATAACTCTGCTCCATGAGCGACACAAGATGGCGGCGTATCCCGATTCCCCTATAAACATTTCTTGGTACAAACAACATTCTGTTTGGAGTGACATCTTTTATATTATTTTAATAATATTGAAATAATTGTTTTAATTAAGCCTCATAAAAGACTAAATTGAAAATTAATATATGTTTACAAGTTCATATGTACAGGTTGAAGAGAGTTGAATATTTTCCTAGATATTTTCCCAAGACCAAACTCAACCCTTCATCAGTGAGGTGTTGAGGTCCAATAGAAGTTATTCCAAAAGTGATGTTTTTGTTTAGAGGGAGTTCACACTTGGGCAAGCAATCAATCAGGAAAGACCCACCCCAACCTTCCAAAGATCAACACTTCACAAGTATATCAACTCTCTCCAACTTACGATTCTTTGTGGGATATACAAATAAAAATGCAGTTCTGGAACAACTTCTAAAAGCACTGAATGAATCTCAACACCTCATAACATCTTCCCACTGTACTGATAAATGGACCAGTTTAATCTTGACATTATTTGGGAAGATACCATTCCTGTGAGTACAGTAGAAGTTTTTATCTTTCAACTTAAAAGTGAAAATGTTTTAAAAGATTTGTTTAAATGGTTTATACTTTTTTTTTTACATCCAACTACCATGTAGTTATTATATGTAAACAGGTGCATGATTCAACAATTTTCCTTATTTCAGGATTTTTTTCTGTTTTTGTTTTGTTATGTTTATAATTTTCAATTTATTAAATTTCGGCCTAGCTTGGGGCATTTTAGCTCAATTATACACTAATTTTTAGGATTTCTCACATAAACTACGATTTTTACCAAATTCAAAACCACACCCGTCAAAAATACCATATTCAACTTTTGATCTTCTAAATGCACATCACCTAATTAGGACTCTGTCACACATCACGAAACATACGAATAACTTATTAATAACGTGCACTGGTTTAGTCATTGAAATACATGTATATCGATTGCCAAACCAAGGTACATTATTAGTACATTTTTCGTACGTTTCGTGATGTGTAACAGAGCCATTACCATTGACTTGTTTCATACCAGCATGCAAGAATATGGAAAATATCTCTTCAATATTTCTGTTATGGGGTATGATTGTTTTTCCTACTTTAATAGAAGTGAGGGAATATATTATGATAAATAGGTTGTCAGAAGGCAAATAGGTGAGTGGATGAGTGGATATACGCTGGTACCCTCGATGTGGGCGCTTCACTATATGGTTCACACTGCCCATCACCGCAGGTATTGGCTGATCAAAATTAGTCAAAATTTTGACCAGTAGAATTACACAACTTGACAGCTCACTCGCCCTATCAAACTACACGGCAAACGTTCGTGATTGGAAGGCTTTGGTGAAGAGGTTGACAAAATGGCGATGTTTACATACGCGACCTCTGCATGGCGCCCTGCGTTTAACAACGCGTTACAAGCATTCGCGCAATCACCAATGCGTCACGCATGTTGTGTGTTTGACGCGGAAAACAAATGCCTTCAGGGCATGGGCCAATCAAGTGCTTAGATTCATTAGCGGATACCTGCGTCTTATGTCAGTGTGGAGTTGTTGAAGACATAAGAGGCCGGGGACCAGCGTAGAGTGGATACAGTATTTATCCTCTGCCTCACATTGCGACATAGCTTGGCTTTCAGCTTAGGCCAAAAAAAGAAACAAGTCTGTTTCCTGTAGCAGGTCTGAAAATTACAATGTGGAATACGTCTTTTTGATTTTTCTTTGAAAAGGCTATGCGGTCAGTGTTTTTGCCAGCTGATTGCTTAATGCGTGTTTTCCCAATTCGTACTTTGAATATTGACAAAATTATAGTCTAGTTAGAAGTTAAAGGGGATCTAAATTGAAGTTCGTTTGTTTTCATGGAGTAGTGGGATATAAGAATAAGGTTATTTTTTTTGGGGGGGGGGGAATTTTTGTCAATATTTCTACTTTTTATAGAAATATATAAGAGAAAAAAAAGCTATGTGTGATTTAAGACTATTAAAAAGGAATGTGCGCGGGTCACTGGAAAAAGACTTGTTTCTTTTTTGGCCTCACCTTGGGAAACATCTTAAAACCATCCCCATCAAAGCAGTTCATATTTTGCTTATTGTGAACCCTAATCTGTTTGTTGACCAGTGTCTAACCTCAGGGCAAAAGGAGTTATAGTATACACAGTAAAATTTCATGAGCTGCAAATAGCACCCAATGCATCAAGAGCAGAGTAACTTCAGTGTGCAACTGTACTGTAATTCTACAGTGCCTGTACTGGATATGTTCAAGTTGCCTACAAAATTGTAAACCATTGTGGTACAATCTGAAGGTTACTGGAGTTTTTAAGAATGAGTTTTTTGTTTTACATATTTTATTATTCACCCTGCTTAATTTTTAACTTGAAAAATAGTTGACCTAATACTGACTGCTGTTACTTGGATGATTTAAATTATTGGCCTAAGGCGATCTGAAAGTCATGACTAGGCTCCTAGGTGTAGGATAGGGTGTAAATAAATAATGGCTTTGAGATCATTGAGGGGACATTATTTTAATCATTCTGCATAGAAAAAGTAGTCAAAACTTATATGTGATGGCTCACCCTGAAAAGGGGGACGGACTTTGCGATAGAGTACTTTTAAAAAGAAAATAGGCAGCAAAAAATAAAGAGAATAATTCATATTCCCAGCAGATTTTCTGTTGTAAAATGTGATCGCCTTGATCAATTTCAACAAGTATGTCATCTTAAAGCTTATAAAATGCTTTAGCAGATGAAGTGATAAAATCAAAATTAATATCATCAGCAAAGTCCCCCTTTTAGGGTGAGCCATCACATATTAAATTATATAGATTTTCGTTATCTGATAGGTTGAAATGATGCCTTTATAGCCCCTGAAGTCTTTCAGTGATTCTTTTAAAATCATGGTCCACAAAATCTATTCCATGATTAAACAGCACAGACCATTTCATGTTCTGTAACCAAGAAATTCGGAAACACTTAATAAAGAGTCGCATGAATACAACACTGGAGTTGCACAATGCAATTTATATTTACATTACTCACAAATTTTTATGGTTTCACTTTAGAACAAAAATGTCATCTTTTTTGCCTTTATTGATAAAACAGTATGAATTCTTAACCTTAAATGGGTTATTATGTAGTGTTGTATAAAATCTAAGCAAACACAGTAAATATAGCAGTGTTTAGAAGTTTTGAGATGGATAGAATTAAGATGAGCAAACTGAGTTAAGCCTGGGACTGTCTATTACTGACGTTAGGTTTATGGGGCATAGTTTAACCCAAGTCTTGACTTTTGACCAGTCAGATTACAGGAGTCTAGAAACAGTGTGATATTATTTGAAAAAAAATCACTGTAGCAATGCAAATGTACACAATTATTACATTTTGTCTTTGCTACATTTTGTGGGTGATGTCAAAATGCAAAACATAATAAATGTTACATTTCAAATTTTTGTTATATTTTGAAGGTGATGTAAAATGCAAAAAATGACAGAAAATGTAAAATGTAACAAAATGAATTTTTATTACATTTTGACGTACAAATGCAAATTGTAACACTTTTGCTATGTTTACTTTTTTACATCAACCTTAGTAAGAATGTTCTTAGGAAATGAAATGCAACAACAGGTTTGTTATTTGCATTTTCCATTATTTTTGTATTTTTACATAAACCGAAAAAATGTAACCAAAAAGTTTAAATGTAATGTTTTCATCGTTTTTGTTACATTTTGAATTTTTACATCAATCACAAAAAATTCAAAATTAATTGTAACAATGCTGTTATATTTTGTTGGTTTTTTTACCTTTTGCATTGCTACGTTGGCCTGTTGTGTGGGGCATGTGCATATATCAGTTGACATCATTCAGTGAACATCGTCCACGCTAAGTGCATTATCCATCTATTGCCGCATCACAAATGGAATGGTATTGGCCTAAACTAATCAAATTCTTTGTTATGAAGATAAATAAGATACAAATGACTAAAAATTTAAAAAACCCAATATGTAATGGCTTACTCCAAAAAGGGGGACTTTGTAGATGATATCAATTTTGATTTTATCATTTCATCTGTTAAAGCAATTTCTAAGATTTAAAATGACACTTTCCTTGTTAAAATTGATCAAGGCGGTCAAATTTTACAACAGAAAATCTGCTGGAAATTCTTATTTTCGGCTACCTATTTTCACTAGTTCCTGTCGCAAAGTCCCCCTTTTCAGGGTGAGCCATCACATATGATGTTGAAAGTAATTGTAATTAATGTGTTTAACTGTTGCATGTAATTTTAATTTAAAAGATCATAATCTGTATAAAGTGTATAAAAACTATTTCATCATTTGTTTGTTTTTTTAGAAAAATAAGAAAAATATAAATTTGGTGCTGAAATTTGTAAAGATATTTAAAAAAAAATGTATGTTCTACATTATGTGATATTTGTATATACACGTGTAGCAAGTACAAAGTGTATAGCATTATATGTTGAAATTTTATCTCAGAAGTGGGTTAAAAAAACTATGATTCAGTAAATTTATCAGAATCTTGCAGTGTGCAGCACCAGGCTTTTTCGTAACTTGTCTTTTTCGTAACTTGTCTTCTTATTGAACATTGACATAATTATTTCTGCCGACTTAGTAAAAGGAGCAAATTCATGATCTACTTTTATCCTTATGTCACCCTAGCAAAATTTAGGTTTTTTTTAGCTGGAAAGAATCCTTGACTGGTATATATTACAAACCCCATAACCATTCTTTCAAATGTGCTTGCATTTTTGTAAAAGTGAAAAAATGTGTCATTTCCAATTAAGTAAAACCCCACACTAAACAGTGTTCAACTGGATCCAACCAAAAAAAAAGCAAGGCTTGGAACCTATCTAGTTACTGCATGTTTTTTGTTTTATCAAAATGATCAATTTCAAAATTAGCAGTCAGTTGAATTGGTTGTGATGAAGGCGTGAAATATTTGAATATCGGAATCCAAGTCCACTGGAGTAGAAAAAACTTCACAGTATGTCTGATATTTAAGGTTTGTCAACTTGGCTCGCAGAGTAGGTTAATGGATCCAATTGCCATATGAAACATGATTTTTCTATAGTATTTATGCTTGCAATGCTTTGGCAGGGGGTCATTTTAGACAGTGGACTTGGGTCAGTCTTGCATTCATATGTGCCCTTATGTATTCAATTTTATGTAAAAAGGGGGTAGGATTCATCTGGATCTAATATTTTGTGCAGTAATGCATCTGTGTTTATGCTCTGCTTGTCTGAGCCAAATTTCATTGAAAAAATCAGTCGGGGGGG
>JXSR01S014526.1:0-15453 GCA_000969725.1 Ophiothrix spiculata | reverse complement strand
GGCAGGTGGTGGAGCTGACTGTGCCTTCTGGGAGAGGTATCTGGCTGAACAATGCAGGTAAGCTGGATTGAAAAGAAATCAACCCCTACCTCTGGGTACCATGGCACTTCAAACTGTTCTCCTTGATATCAGGGGCCTATTTCACTAAGGTCTAAATCCATCGCAAATGCTGAACTTCATGCAAAAGCGAGAGATTTCCTGAAACCGATTTCACAATAAAAAACATGTAAATGTTTGCGATGAATATCTTGTGCTTCTATATATAAGTATCCTCAAAAACATTGCAAATGGAAGTTATCGCAAATCACATGATTTTATTTCTTGCCATATTCAGACGAGATCATAGCAAAATTTACGATCTAGGTTTGTGATTGTCCATAAAGATTAAAAATGAAAAGATGTTAGTTAAACGGAAAAGTCATCGTAAACGATGGATTCTAGTTTGCAAGAGTTTTTGCAATCATTGCAAAAAATATATGTTAGTGAAATAGGCCCCTGGTGTGATTTCCCAGGGTATGATATCTGAGTAAACAATGCAGATAAGATTGATTTACCACAAATTTACCATCTCTTGGGTACAATGGCGCTGTAGACCGTGTCCTTTGGGATGATATCTGGCTGAAATATGCTGGGAAGCAAGATTTACTACAAATCTACTCCCATCTCTTGGGTACATTGGCACTGCAGACTGTGTCCCTGGGGATGATATCTGGCAAGCTTGATTTACTACAAATCTACCCCAACCTTTTTTCAGGTCAATGTTCTAGAAATCTATACCTACCGACACTGCAGACTGTGCCTTCTGTGATTATTCGACATAATCTGATTGGTTTTAAGTGTGAGACTCTGCTTCAATAAAAATAAAACTAAAAACTACATATTCTGTTGACTGGTTATACTATAGCACAGAATGAAATTCTCGCCGCCAATTGATCGTTTCTGGCTGTTTAAATATGTTACTAGTATTAGGACCATTTAGTTGAATAAGTCTACCAAATTCTGTCTGTTATCTAAAGGGCCGTTTCAAATGTCAACCGGTGGTTGACCGCCCGGAACATGCGGTTCTGGGTGGTTGTTATTGTTCAGGGTGGTCAACTGCCGGTTGAGTTTTGAAGTGACCCCTAAATCATCTCTACTGGTGCTAGAAATGTTTTGTATACTACCTTAACACCATCCAACACCAAAATACAACAATATTGCACAGTAACAAAATTTCAAATGCTTTTACAAGTCTGGCCTATTAGAATGTTCATGATTTGGATCAAATTTTGAAAAAGTCTGTCACATCTATTCAAAAGAAAAAAGTATGGTTTGAGCAGAAACATTGAAAGTTGTTTACATTTCGTAAATAAGCATGCCAAATTCAACAACTGACAGAATACCAAGGTAAAACAATATGAATTATTTGAAATGGTTCTTTCTGTTTGCTTTCAGGATTTACGAGTTGCGTAATAAGGAGAGAATATCTGTAGCAGCAGCATCTAAACTCCTAGCAAACATTCTGTATAACTACAAAGGAATGGGACTCTCTGTGGTAAGTAAAAGTCCAATATTTAAAGTACAAACCAAACCATCATGTCAATTAGGCCAAAAAAAAATGTTTGTTTGCCCACAGCGACAGACCCTAAAAATTGGGTCGCGATTTTAGTTTTTTTTTTTCCCTTCAAACATGTAAAATATGAAAACTTAATATTTTTGATGTAAAAGTAAAATTTAGCAGTGTAAAGTCACATTTAGTAGTAGAAAATGCATATTTCCTCTAAATAATGACCCACATTTTTTGATTAAGCCCTGTATTGCTTGGTATTCACGATAAAATCCATGGATTGACATCATTCTTTAAAATATATGTGAAGAGTTAAAAAAAAAAAATGACCGACCGACCCAAAATTTTAATTTTTCCACTGGAGGGCAAACAAACAATTTTTTTTTATCCTTATGTAGAAATTGCATCCACTGGAGGCCTGGGACTAAAACTTGGGTACCCGGATACCTGTCTGAGCTTAAACTAATAAGCTTACCTGGGTACAACTTTTCATAACCATTTACCTGATTTAGAGTATAAAAATCCACAATGTGGTGATTAACTGGAAAAATATGTTCTGAATTTGTTTAATTAACCATAAATCAGTCGCACATAGAGGTAAAATTTCAAAAAGTATTGATGTTATCAGAAGATGACGTATATTTTATGATGATAATTACATACTTACACCACTGATCAGTGTTTCGTTTACACCCTTACATTCCAAATAACTCATCATCTAAATGTTAGAGTACACGGGTACCTGCCCGAAAAATTAAGTAGGCCTATATAGTACCCAGGTACTAAATTGCCCAGAAAGTCCTTGGCCTAGTGCCCTGTCAATGTTGCAAAATGCGCTTCTATGCCGTCAAATATATTCACAATTTTGTGAAAGTAACATAATATTTGATATGCACCTGAAACGCAGTGATTTTGGTTTCAACAACTCACCATAACTCTTTATACAGGACCGTAACGTTGTTGATTTGTGATGAACCCACATTTGATTTCAGAAAATTTTTTGTTGTTGAAAGGTATTCAAACACGCTACAAAGTTGTTCATCAAAACAAAGTTGTTCATCAAAACAAAGTTGTTTATCAATAATCAACAAATCTGCATCCGATGCGTGTGCATTTTTTTTATCACGCTTGGGTGGCTAAAGCCACCCTCGTGCGATAAAATACGCAGACACATGTGAGCTGTGCAATACGAAAATTGATATAATAATAGCTTGTAACTCACAAACAGAGCCTCAAGCTAGGGACTTACCATGCTTACCATGGGGTTCCTGATAGGCCTGAAAAGGGCGGTTCTAGGTGCTGATGTTTGCAGGTGACCAGTAACTTGAATAGAGAAAACTGATTAAGGAAATCTGGATCTCAATAAAAACCTAATAGGTGTGGAAAGATCAGTGTCTGCTCTGATGTTCGCAGGTATATATTTCAAATATGGAGTCCCTGCAGCAAACAAAAATTATGACAAGAAGTTATTTCTACAAATAAAGTCATGTATCTTCATAATCTTCTGAAAATATCTAGCTCTTTCCTGGTATTAATAAAAGTTCTTTGCATTATTTTTCTACAGGGAACCATGATATGTGGCTGGGACAAAAGGGTAAGCATAATTTATGATCATTGTGGTTGTATAATATTAAAGGAACCCAAGTTATAAGTAAGCCTCATGATGCATGCTTTCATACTCATGCAGTTTTGTAGCTTTGTGATGCATGATGTTGTCGCTTCCGGTTGTCATAACGGCAAAGCTACATGTCGCTGAGATAATTGATATCGACAAAATTTTGTAGTACGGCAAGTTGAAATGAATTAAACTTACAAAGCGAAATGAAGCGACAAAGCTGCAAAGCTGCAAAAGAGTTAAATGAATCAAGCGACAAAGCTGCAAATTTACAATAAGTATGAAAGCAGCATTATAATTATAAGCCCTTTCGCAAATTCAGAATCATTGTGGGTAATTTCTCGCGATTGATTGGAGATAAACAAAGCGTGACTATATCATATTTTCAATGGATTGAACATTTTTAGCAACATTTTTCACAAAAATGTTGCTAACTCTAGTTTAAAATTTTTCTCTCTCGTTTTGCAAGATATGTTTGTGAATAAATAATCATATAAAAACTTAATGTGATTTACAACGCACAAAATCATTATATAAGTATTTTGAAAAGGGCAAAATTCACTCCATTGAAAATGTGTTATAGCGTGGGAAAATTTCATGTGCATTTGCTTATTATTGAATAGTGAACTGTGTGTTTTGTTGTATGATATATGTAAGCCTTGGTTTTCTGTTTCCATTTTAGCATAGCTTATTTAGGAATGAGTTAATTTATTTTCCTTAAATGTGTCACCTTGCCTTTCCCCTGTTATTCAGGTTTAGCAAGTTGCCGTTTTTTGGAATGTGCAATTAATATTTTGTTCTTGAATCATGTGTTTTATTTATGTTCACAATGTGAATAAATGCGGTTTGAAGTAACAAAAATAAGGATTTTCATGGGTCTATTAAAGTGTCATTATTGTGAAGGCATTTTTCATTTAAAATGGGAAAGATAGTGAATTTAAAAGAGAAAAGAATAATTTGAATAAATCTCAGATTCGTAGCAATTGAATGCCTATGCTTTATTATTTCAGGGACCTGGTCTATACTATGTAGATAGCGATGGTTCACGACTGACCAACAAACTGTTCTCAGTGGGTTCTGGCTCGCCTTACGCATACGGTGTACTAGACACAGGACACAGGGACGACCTCTCAGTGGAGGAGGCCTATGATCTGGGCAAGAGGGCTATCTATCACGCCACACACAGGGATGCTTACAGCGGTGGCGTTGTCAATTGTAAGTACTGTAAACGCCAAGATTTTCACGCCCAGTAATCCTGCATGGCTAATTTTGAATTTTGCGCGTTTTAATTTTGCACTCATAATAATAAATAATAATGGGATTTATTAAGCGCCTTAAGATGAAATCAGCCTTATGGCGCTGTACAGATAAATTATAAAAACGATGATGATATTTTTGTGTGCACCGATATATACATACCATTTTCAAGGTACATTTATTTTCGTGCAATGCAAGCTCAGCACAAAAGCAGAAAAATAAATGTAGCACGAAATATACCACTTATACAGTATCAAAAATCCCAAGGCCATGTTCACCATTGAATTATTGCTTCATATGATGCAAACACTTGCGTCCTGCATTCCTTAAAAGATCAAATTCGCTTCATTTGATTTGCCTCATACAATGAAAACATCATTTCATTCAATCTTTATTAGATTGGATGTGAACAGTTCAATTAAACCAGCGATTCTTGTTATCTTTCATATCCAGCGTATTCATCACGCCCAGCTTTGCGCATACTGATTGGTTGCACACTACCTCCAAACTGAAATGTCATACTCAGACAGTTGTTACTTAAAGAGCAATGATCATAGAGTGGCTATCAATCTTTTTTTTTTCTTCATATATTTTACCTGTGCTCAGTCTGGTTGGGGAGAAATATACATCAAGATATACCAGACCCCTGCTCTTACATTACTACAAAGTAAAAGACATCAAGAAATTACTTTAGCAATGATAAGCACAAAAAATGATTTCAAAGATGCTCCTTCATGACATGAGGACCCAATGATCCCTTTGGCAAAATACAGGAAGCAAAACATGGCAAAGAATCTACAAGGGAGTCATATGGTGTCCCCATTATGACAGAGAGTGGCTATGAATCTTCATAAACTGTGGAAATTAACCACATACTTGATTTCCACATAGTAACAGTTGCAGGCCTCTTGAATTTTGTCCACAAATTGTGAGCTCTATAGTAATGTGTGTTACTTCAAACTATAATTCCACACCAGTGTTGTCCAAATAACCTAAAAAATCTTCTTGTATGTCTTCCAGTAGTATGTTAACATAGATTAGTGGGACGTCTTTCTGTTGGTAGACAATTATATTTAACAAGATGTTTTTTATCATCATGTGAATGAAATTTGTCCATTAGAAGACATCTCATTAAACTACCGCACATTAAAAAGCCCATTCATCGGTACTGATTGTGCTCTGACTTCGCCAGTATTATATGTTAATGTTTCTTCTTTTCCCTAACAGTATACCACATGAAAGAGACTGGTTGGGTCAAGGTATCACAGACCAATGTGAAGGAGCTACATTACCAATACCAAGCAGAGAAAGAAGCGTCATAATTACCACCTCAAGCCATGTTTGGATCATTACTCTACCAGATCCAGTCATTTTGTCTTAAACACTTTTGTTTTGAAGAAAAGCCATTTGACTCTATAATGTTGGTTAACACCAAAGCCTCCATTTTTCTGTTTTACAACCTCTAAATTCCATTTTTGAAATATTCTAGTTTCCACAATTTTTGCTACCTGAATTTGCGCCACGTCCCCATAAACCCTTTTTGTACAAAGTATACCGGGGCCAAGAACACAATCTTGCTGACATTCAAATAGACTTATGTTCAATGTTTGTCCATGCTGTAGCAACAAAATTAGGTTTATAGAATGAAGAGACACGTCATTGTAAACAGTCAGATTTTGAACTTCTTTACAATGACCAATCGTGACTATAGTGCAAATAACCTCTATTGTGTCTGGACAACATTGAATGCTGTAAAGTGATCAATATTACCTCAAATGTCCCTTATGGAATTAAATTGACCTTGTTGACCTGCCCAATTTTTCAAATTCAGTTGTTAGGTCAAGTAACAATTTATGTTTTTTGGCCTAAGCAACATGTAGGATCCATTAAGTGGTTGATTTTCAGATCACAACATTAACAGGAAAAGCTATCACATGTTGAACCTTAACTCATTTTACAGGTCGCACATCACTTACTGGACACATCAGATTGAGTAAAATGGTGGATATTCATATGTAGCACTAAAAACTTGATCAAAGTATATTTTAACTTTAATGCTTGACACAACTGTAGTTGTAGGATTTATTTTATGAACCCGTCCTCAGACTCATGAGCATACACACGAACAAAACCACCTAGAAAATGTACGCTCGCATCAGAGGCCACTGTGTATTTGCAACAGACACGAGTTCACAAATTAAATCCAACAACAATAGTAACACCAACTGCTGACAATGGCGGTGGACCTGAAGAAAATTCTCCAGTGAATGTAAAACTTTGAACGCAGAAGTTAAAAATATAATTTAATCTTCTAAGTAGCATGTAGATTGGGACTGGTCCTCTCAGATCATAAGTGTTCCTTTCTATGCTGTCCATATTCATTTAAATTTGTATCAATCATTTTGATTGTATTTGTGAAACTATTGGCTTTGTGATGAAGTCTGTCAATAAATACATTTAACAAGTAAAAATGTGTTAAATTGAGTTATTTTGAGAGAATTTATCCTTCATGTAAGAAATCAAGACCGTTGTCACAATACTTTGTACGAACAGTTATGGACAATGTTTGTCCATCTTCGCTCATTTGTCGCTCATTTGACGGGCATTGAGCAACGCCCTTAGGCTCGCTGCTGGCTTAGCTCGCTGCCCGTGATCCTACTAGTTGGACTAAACACTGTTTGAACAAAGTATTATGAGCATAGTCTAAGGAACCCTTAAAGTATTATGAGCATAGTCTAAGGAACCCTTAATTTTGAAAACCCATTCAATAACATTTGCAAAGAGTTAATTAGCAATAAGGTTCAAAAATTATTTAAATCTAAACATCTTTGCCTCAACATTTAAATGTTGGACTTTTTTTGGCAAAAGGTTTCCAGCGGCCCAGCTCGGGATCTACCTAGGACATTGATCCTCTCCCTGTGGATGGTTTCTTTTCAGCTAAATATCCACGACCATTGCTTGCTACCAAACAAATGTTTGGTAATGAAAACCTACGAGATATCGCAGCCGACTCACCAGGTTGCCCTGGCTGGTTCACATCAGGGAAGTCCTACAGCTAGTCCCCAAGCAATACACGAGATGATATGGAGGGCCGGTATGCGCAGCCAACCAACATCCCCTCTTGACACCACAGTGTGCTGTAGACCTATATTTAGTGACCACGTAACAGCTCAATCCCTACCCCACGGCCTGGTGACTATGGCTCTGCAAATGATTAGTAGATTAGACCTGGTTGTTACGCCAACCCTAATCTGCTCACTCCTTTCGGGAGTTTTTAGCGAAGAGGCTACTGTACTCTTTTTCATAGTTGGTATATATATTGTTAACTGAAGCTGTATATAAATTCTGTGATGTTAAAAATTGAGGTAGAAGATTATTTGTTTGTTGAATGCTGTGGTGTTAAAAGTCGATGATATTGAGGTAGTACATTTTTTGTTTGCAGTTGTAAATGCAAATAGATCTCTTGATGATTTATATGTATCTGACAATTGGATTACTGCCAGGTTGGGACTTTTTAATCATAAAAACTTCTTGAAGGGAGTATATATTGTGAAGGGTATGAACTGAGGAATCTAGAACATAAAAATAACTCATTTCAGATATTTTACTTGAGATGATCAAAATAATTTTATTGGCATTTCTATCATAAAATCCAAGTAACAGAAAAAATGATTGTTTCTCATTATTGACTTGATACACGGTTGACATTTTCCCACAGTGGACAAAATACATTACATGCACATATATGACCATATACCATGAATCAAACGTAAATGTAAATGTGCCAAATTACAACCTTCACATGCATTTTCACCTGTAGTGCCAAATAAAGTTAGCTACATTCATAAGTCATTCATAGTACATGGTCACATACAGTGTGAAATAATTACATTCACTGGTATATACTCTATAAACTTTGGAAGAATGACACAAGCAGCCGATTAACACACAGAAACCAATATGATCATATGGGGGAGTAAATAAGTCCATATTTTTGAATCATAAACATGTGAATATTCAAATGAACTTGTATTCAATGTTTGTCCATATGATTTGTCCATACAAATTTAGCCAAAAATAATACCAAAAATGTACACAAATATGAATACACAGTGATTTGGTCTTAATCAATCCTAATCAATCACTGCTAGTCTCTTACAAAATACAAAACCAGCAGTTCACAATATGCTATGGATCTCGTAACAGAGTCTGATTGCCTGCTGCATACTTCTAGGTTTATAGAGTATAGTGAAATTGAATCTTCTTGTAATTACACAAGATTTTTTTTCTGATTGGATCTGTATTGGTTGCACTTGATTTGAATATAATTGAAGGTATTCTGAAGAAATATCAGAGATACGGCCACAGCCTAGAACATCACAACAGTATAGGTTACCAGCCAATAACTATTGACACTAAATGATTAACGTAAATTATTCTGAAAATGGCAAGAAATAGCAAAATAAAACTATAAACACTGGTTATCATCATACTAGTTGTATCAAAATTATTTGTACCCGGATGTATTTGATTTTCAAACAATAAAAAGTATAACAATTTTAAAGTTTTTACTACCATCAAGTAGAAGCAGTTGATAAGTGAAATAGGATGATCAAATTGAGGCCATTGCACAGACCTGTCTTCACATTCAATAGTCATACCGAGCACACATGCTACTCACATTCTCATACAGCTTGCAGAGCACATTTGAATCTTATCAAGGCTGTGTAACTGATGCCAATTATTAAGCTGTGGCCATCACAAAGTTGTCACAACCACCATTCAATTTTACATTTTGGATAACAATTGCATGGCCATGTGCACTTGAGGTGAACATGCACTAATCATATTGTGATATCCCAAGCTCCCCGATATCCCTCAGGTTTATGTCACGATCACTTTTAGTTTTCATCTAGGATGAGAGTGGTTAATGTGAACTTCAATTCAACACCTAAGATTGTGATATCCCCATAACAGCTCCTCAATATCTCTCTGGTTGAACAAATCAATCTTTTTATGCTTGACTTGTTGATTTAGCTAGAGGACCAACCCTGACAGCCATGGTGGCACTTAACCCTAAATGAACTGGAGCTCACTAAAGCTCACTATCAAAAATCACAAAAATGTGCCAAAGTCCGAAAACGTCATAGATGCTGGTTGCATGACCAAATCGCTGCCCGGGCAGCAGCCCTGTGGTGGCCTGCTCATGGTGTACCTCCCTTGGGCAGCCATAGGTCAAGTGTTAATCCTGGTGAAAGCATACTTTTTACTCCTCTGACGTAGTTGGAAAATATGGTCCAACTCACAAATCAGGGTTAGGGTTAAGACAGCAATCAAATAGGATGTATTTGATCGCTGTCAGATTGCCCATTGACCTAGTATAGAAGTTTTGTCCTTAACAATGTATTTGCTAAAGATAATTTCATATTTTTAGTGCTATTTGACCATGTTGAGGCAAGCAAATTTAGCAACACCCACATGCGTGTCATTACTGGCTTGTGTTTAAAGCCCAAACCAAGGTTTAATATCCAAACAAACCTTTGATATTGAACTGGAATTGTTTTTGCAGATATATTTGACGTCGCTTACATACTTACACAATTACATCCATCCACATACACATCCCCACTCGCATATTTCCACTTTACATTATATTAGAGGTTCCACAGCCAGGTCAAAATATGCAGATATAAATATGTAAATTTTAGGCAACAAAAGGGTGATACTGTTGAAACAACAATGGGATTACACTTTGCTCAGGAACTGCCATCTTTCCATTGCCACAATGTTATTGTATCAGAATATGGACTTTAGCACCCACCGGACAGGCAACGGCAGGTAACTTTGTTACCCACCTGACACCTGACAACTTTGGTGTCAGGTGGGTAAAAATTTAAAGTTACCTGTCCTAAATTTTGAGTCCATTTTGAATAAATAAACAACATCCAATGATCTCCTCTATGTTCAGGTTGAGTAGGGCATGCCACTAGGGTGTTTGAAATGCCACCCTTAAAAATACAAATTTTCAAGAAAAGGAAACCTATCCATATATTCCAAATTTCTCAAAATGTCGAGTTATATTTGTAGAAAAGCGGCAACGTTTTACAAAAAGCCACACCATTTTCTGAGGTTTTTTTTTGTGTTAAAACAAATGCCAAAATTTCCACTATTTTGTAGCAAAGCAAATTTTGAATTTTGTCAGAGGTTTGTGATGTTTTGCTTTTTAAATTGTTAAAATTCAGGCATGTACATTTCTTGGGCATTTCCCCTTACCTGCTTGACTGGCTAGTACAAAAAATACCAATTGCAATGTCCAGCTCTGTATATTTCTGAAAATATACCTCGTATAATATATTAATTCCTGTCATCTGATTGGCATCAAGTTGGGGCTTGAATTTAACTGTGGCATACAAATTAACTGAGACCGTGCTCAGTTTCTACATCTTGTAACTTGAGTGCTAGTAATGTGTGTTCTTAGAAAACACAAGCTTCAGTGCGTAAAAGCTTAATTTGTAGAAAAGCGGTAACGTTTTACAAAAACCACACAATTTTCTGAGTTTTTTTTTTGTGTGAAAACAAATGCCAAAATTTGCATTATTTTGTAACAAAGGAAATTTCGAATTTTTGGTTCTATTAAAAGAAAATAAATACCATAATCATCATTGACACCTTATAGTGCTAAAATAATAGATTTACAGAAGAGATACAAGATTTGGCGCAATTTATAATGCGGCATGGAGACAAAATTGGGGGATATCCGGGTTTTTGCCGATGATGCACCGCATTGTCATAATGCACGAAAATTTGAAACACACACACACGCTTTACATGCAAGTTGGCATATCATTTTCATTTTTTTTGTGGAGTTTGTCTCTACGTGCAACCAAATCTCGGCACTCAGTGTTGATTTTGGCGGGGACCGAGTGTACCCGAATACTCCATATTTGAGCTCCATGGTTGATGGCGCCATTATATGGGTCGGTATACAAAGTTCGGTATCTCCCCGATAAATCTATGCTAAAATGGTTCTTTTAACCAACCAGCTGACAAAAAGCTGTATATTCGGTTTATACCAAAATAATGATTGCTTATTTTTGGGATATGGTTAGAATTATTCCTCTTAGTGATCTCACAACTATGACCATGGACAACCTTGACATCCCATAGTCATGGTTTTGAGATCACCCTGGGGAGAAAATTTAACCATGCCCCTCAAAGCAGTCAATATTTTGTACACTGTTTACTAAGTATCTACATTTTCTATGAAAACACTAATATCTATTAATTATCACCAAGCTGAGATGAGGTTTTACGCTGAAGCTTAAATAGAATGATACTAATAAACTTTAGGATTCAGTACTGGAAAATAATATGGTCATATATATATACATTACTCTACATAAAATATCAATAATAGAAATAATCAACAATCTAATATACACTCAAATGCACACATTTCTATTTCATATTACTGTACAAGAAGTACTGTTTGTAAGAGAAGCTTTACATTTATACACATTTTAGAGAAAAATTTACAATGTTTTGTTAACAACATTACGTTTAGGCCTTTGCCAATTGATCTTAGGCCAAAAAAAAAAACTCTGTCTCAGGTTCCTTAGGCCCAAAACCCTAAGCGCTACGCGTTTTTTGGTTTTTTTTTAGTCAAAAAAGGCTATGCGCACGCGGAAATCTTTTTTTATTACGTTTTTAGGTCACTTTTTTTTTTTTGCGGCCGATTTTTTTCTTTTTGTTTTCTCTCGATGTAAGAAAGAAATAAAAAAGCAAAAAATCTCCTGAAAACCTAAAAAGAAAAAGAAATGCAGTAAAATGTTTACCCTATGCGCGCGGGAAGCTGAGACAGAGTTCTTTTTTTCTCCGGCCTTATCTGATTTACATTTCCCCCAGCATCATTTTTTTACAGGGTCAAACCATGTAGTTCTTATGAGATTCAAATATTTGCTCGCAACAAGTCTTTGTTATTACATTAATTCCAATGCATCAATAATGGATGCTTGGTGCTGTAAATCACCAAACATTTGACACCAAAAAAATCGTGTTGTGTTGAATTTTCATCACCAAGCCTCCGTTATCATTAGAAAATACTTCGGAACTATATATCAGATAACAAACAAGGACTTTTTGCATCAAATATTTGTAAGCTCATTAGAAGAGCTATGATTTGACCCTTAGGCTATATGCGGCCTCCACATAAATTTTTCACTACTAATCATGTGGTTGTGTGATCACCAAATAAATGCAATTGAATAAAAAGTATAGACTGGTAACAAACATTTAATGCTGGTTCAATTCAAACATGTGCAATTTAGCGCTAAGTATAATCTGTTTTTAACTCAGTATTGAAGTTATTTTATTTAGAGTCACTTATCAGTTTGACATCACGACCAAATGTTTGATAGCAAAAAAATTGTGTGGAGGTCGAGTAAAGCCTACCCCTTGGGCTTAGGGTTCGTTGAATCAGTATGTGAGATTGACAGAAATAGATTTGTTTGTAATTCTGATTCAGCCTGATAAGCTTAAATTCGTTCCGATTCCGATCCGACCAGATCGGTCAGACACTACTTCTGTGTGTAAATTTAACTGATAATTAGACACATTTTCACTTATACATGTATCTCCAAAACAAAACATGTTTCAACAATAAAATTTTACAAAGGTTATGGTAAAAATATGAGCATCATTTTAATAAAAAAAGATTTAAAAAAGTGGAGTCAATTGGAGTAACTCTTTTGAGATACACTGAAATTTGAGCTAAAACAACATTAAAATCGTGTGAAGAAAACCTTTTCATTTTTACACGTCTGGTGCGCTGAGGTTAAAGTTCACATAAAATTTACACTATACTCATGAGCTTTCGTGATTTGTCTGTTCTGTTGCTACGTGACTTGATAATTGATTTGATTGGTTCGCTGTTCACGCACAGTGCTATTTGGTCCCGCCCACAATGATTTTTTTTTTTCAGATGACTTTAGTTCAGAAGACCATTGCTGATACTGTTGTATTTCTATAAAATCATACCTCAGTATGGTGAAGGAAAAATCAATTTTATACTAGAACATGTACTAACAATTATTAAATCATTAACCCTATCGAACCCTGGCCATTCCACGTGCATCTGTACTGCTGACCCGGGTCAACCTGAAAGTTAAAAAACACCATATAACGCCTAAACTTACTTTTATTTTGATTTTTCTTGCTTTACTTTTTCATTTTAAAGTAGTCTGAATTGTTCCAATAACCAGTATTCACAAAAGAATACTATTTATGTCGACCATTATATTCGACATTTACGTTGTAGTCTATGGACGAAGCCATATTTGTTGAAAATTTGATCAAATTTGCAAAAATATGAGGAATTTTTCATCTCTGTGAAGTAAATAAGAGCAGAATATCCCATCAACCATTTGTTTAAAGTTTTATTGATGTCTTCCGATATAAATAACACCATTGAACATGTTAACTACCCATGCCTGTTGACAGACACATAAAGTTTCTGACACGTGACCTGAAAGCCAATAAACCGGATCATCGGGTATACGGTACATGTACACGTAAGCCGGTATACCGGCTCGTCGGGTTCAAAGGGTTAAAGAAAAACAAAGTAAGCCAACTCAATGTAAGCCAAATCACATACAACCTGGTCAACGGGGATCACCATTCTTAGCTAAATATAAAGCATGTGAAAGCGACTTGGCAAAATAAATAAGTTATAAACAGTCTTGAAATATCTTTTATTATTTACAAAATGTTGTCAGCCATGCTGTCAATTAACATTATATACAAAATCTTTGTTACACTAAGCTTTCTTAAGTCATTTTGTGAAAATAAACCCTGATTTATGCTATTGGTTTCATCCCATATAAATTTCTCCACTACGGATTTGCCAACTAAATTACAAAGTTTTATTCCACAGAAAACCAGGGAGAAATAATTGATTTTCTGTAATGACTTACTGAAACAATAAATCAATGAATTTGTGTGAACCGTTCACTGCACCGGAACCAAGTCATAACACACAGTTCTTGTCAATGACTGCTTGCTGATTGAGAGTTTGGGAGGATGATGTTCTTCAAAAATAGACGGTGAATTTTGGAAACATTAAAACTTCCCCTATATGATGGCGCAATTCCATTAAATCTGACATGAAGTACAGAGCATTGGGTGCGGAAGGTGCGCGCACAATCCGGGGGTCTACAAAAAAATGGAAAAAAGAAATAAAAACAATAGGAAAACAACAACAAAAAAGGACGCAGTAGTCCAAATTACTGCTAATAATACGTTCTTGGCGACCCATCTAATACAGGCAGGTACCCCTGGACCCATCACTGTTTTGGACTAGTGCGCACCCCGGGGTACGCAATCCTGGCTACGCACCTGCAGAGATACTATGACTAGCGATAGCTCAACAGATAAAGAAAACTTTGGTCCTTTTCACTGACAAATCAAATGATTTGGGGGATGAAAAAAAGTTTTTACCTCGTGAACATTTTAAATATGTACTACAGGATAGATTATAAAATAAGCTTATAAATGATATAATCGCATAAACTTTTGGTTGAGTAGAATTAAAATGCTATGACAAAATGCCAAAAAAACACCCCACTGTTTTTATACTGTTTTCAGCTGCTCAGGAGCATAACAAGTTGTGCATCAAGTTTTGTTTCTTAAGTTTACACATGAAATTCATATGCGAGAGCTAAGCTATTAGTTATTTATAAAATGCAGAAATCAGAAAAAGCAGTCCTACTAAATAACAAATTGATCGAATGAAACACCGACTTCATTTTCAGAACTGAGATCGAAAAAGTGAGCACCATGAAAATTTTTTGCCAAACATACATTTTGGGTCAGTTTTGCTGGATGTAATTTTGTAATTGTGGATCTCTTAAGTTTTGAGAATAATACCAGAATAATCTTGTCACATATTGCCTAGACAAGGGGGATCCATTGCCAAATAGCTGCAATGGTGGAGCCTGCTAGGTAGCTCATTTGAGTCCAGCAGCTTATGTTGGTTTCA
>JXSR01S014525.1:133314-145763 GCA_000969725.1 Ophiothrix spiculata | reverse complement strand
AAAAATAACATACTGTGGCACCAAATATTTAGAAGCTGGTGAAAAACTATAGACAAGGCCAGGACATACTTTTTTTGAGCTACCAAATGATTGGATCCCACAAGTCTTTGTTATTACATTAATTCAACTGAATTTTCAAAAATCAATAACAGAGGCTTGGTGTTGTAAACTGTCAAATGTTTGTCATCACACACAATGTGTGGTGTATTGATTTTTCATCACCATAGACTCACCAGGTATACACTGTATGCATGCAGCGTCCCAAGAAGGAGTATTCGCACAGGGGACCCACGGCTTAGCCTCCGTTATTATTAGAAAATACATTGGAATTATATATTAAATTATAAGATAACAGAGACTTGTTGCACCAAATATTTGGTAGCTCATAAGAAGTATGTCCTGGCCCGCCCATACAGCTTTTCAGGGCGAATGCTATAACACATTTAGCACACAACCACAAGCGAATCGGTAAGGGAGTATGATTTTTTGCCCAATAATGTGTCTAGACAGGGCTTGTTATCACAAATTTTAATTAGGATACCATCACAGTTTTTAGCTCAAAGACAAGTTTATTTTGTAATGCCACAGGCAAAGATTCCTCATCAGACCAATTATTACATACAATTTTTCTTTATGAGGAGAGGTCATTCTACTACATGGTGCTGATGTTATAGTGACAACAGAAACACATGTGTGTTCAATTTATAGGCCAGGAAATGATTTTGTTTATATGGTCACACTTTGGTATTATTAAAATTTAATTCAAATACAATATATTTTTTCTTTGTTTTTTTTTTCTTAGCCTAATATTGTAAGGTTTGATCACGAGCTACTTCCCAGTCGGTAATTTTTCAACATCATCCCCAGAGTCACAGTGAGATATAATAAAACAATACCAGAATTTTAGGAACTTGTAATTCATTGGCTGAAATATGGTAAATATTTAATTTACACCTTAACATGGATTTTAATTGTTAATTGGCTATCCATTATGAGCCTATGACAATGCTTGAAAATCACAGTGCTGGTAGATAAATGCACATATATCAAATGTGAACAGCTCTACTTGATTTAAAATTTCAATTCAGTTCAATGCTTAATTCCATAAAAAGAATTACAGTAATACAGCAAAACACAAACAAAATTAGATGAGACATATGGACAATGATGGAGGAGCAGACTGGGATGCCAAACAGGCCAGTAAAGTAGTCTGATAACTACATAACAATTTGAAGACAAATGTTTTTTGCAAGATTATCTTTAAAACAAGGTATGAAGTTTATGCAAGGGTTTCAAAGCAATACTCACTAATTTCTAAATATATCGAAAATTTCTTGTTCTATTTAAGGGAACCCTTGAAATTGTCACTAGGAAGTTGATGGGGTTTACCTACAAGATTCCCAGAGGGCCGTAAATGATGCAAATTCCTCCCCACACTGATATAGCTGCAGGGCTCCAAGTTTAACTTTGATTTACTGTCTTCCTGTACCCAACCCAATGTCAATTCCAAGTGTGATTACTGTTACTATTTATGCTAATCACACTTGTCAAGGTTAAGACAAGATTTATGGATTTGATTTACTTCAACCATATTTTGAATCAGTAAAACAATTTGACACTTGCATGCAACAAAATAGCTTACCTCATTCACACCAATGTTTAGTATCCTCAAGTCTTTTTTCTTGGTATCGTATGCATGATCAGGCCACATGATCTCAATTTTTAGCTCACTTATATGTGTATGAATGAGGTTTGAGTTTTGGAGAGATGACCAGTGTCTATCTGGACTCGGTGCCGTAATCCGAGAGGGAGCGGGAGGTGCAGCCGCACCTCCAATATTTCATTATTTGGTCAGAAGAGCTCATCTTTCGGTAAATTTTCAATATTATAAAAGCATTTGTACCAATGTCAGAGACTTTTAATGAAAGATGATTTGTCATTTTATTTTGAATTGCATTGACAATGTTTAAAATCTGAAACAATTTGTTCAGAAACTTGCAAAAAATATGTTTGAAAATGGACTTCATAAGCAAAAATTAGTTGTCTGTGCATTTGTGAGACTTTTTTTGCTTTTCAATTTTCAATGTTACATCTACAAAATATGGCTGAATGTTTTTAGATATGTTAATATTCGGTCGACAAAAAAATGATGCACCCCTGGCTATGCCAATGTCTGAACTAATAAATTTGAATCCAATACAGTTAGCTAACAGAAACTTCTTGTTTTTTCTAATAATTACTTCCATACCAAACATATAAAAAGAAATAAGATCACAAAATTAAGGTGATGAAACAAGTTGAAACTTGCCATTGCAGATTTAAAGCAAAAACAGCAGAGTATGAATTCTAATAATTAGATTCATGATGATGGTGCCACAGCAAAAGCCAATGCATCAAGTCACAGAAACCTGCCATAGCCTTGGCACATAATTTTGAGATGTTATGGCACAATGTATTGGAAATGATGCTATACTGTTATTAGAATTCAGTATCAAAGTGATTACGTCACTCACACAGTTACTGGATCATGCACGCACATCCCCTGACAATGGTAAGTGAAATACTTTTTTGTGGTAATCATTTTGATCATGGTTCAAAATTGGAAAGTGTGATCCAGTTGTCTGGGTGATAATTGGATTACATTTCGATACTCAATAGACAATACAAATGATATAATAAAACAAACTCTGCTATACCAATAAAAATGCTGTATGGGCAAAAAACATGGCAAATACATCTAATTTCACTTCAATCTACTCCAATGTTGGAAGGTTTATATTGAAGTCACCCAATATATAAATCTGCCATACAAAAACAGAATGCAGTATGTGACAATATAACACATTGTAGATACTTCCCTTAAAAGTCATATTTCATTCCATGCTGGAAGAATGTATGTATATATGTGCAATATAGCAGATGTTGTTTTTAAGCTTAATTGACATATTTTAGTTATGCTTTTTCTAAGGAAATCTTCCAATGTTAAAGAAAGGAGCTACATGTAATCTGAAATGTTGTTGAAGGCAAAAACTTGAAAATTCAAAGGAAAATGATTGGAAAATATTTATATTTAATTTTTAAAAAATATTGCAATCAATTTTAGATTTGTAGTTTTCTGGGCTTCAAGCTTCTTTTTCAGCTATGTACGCCATTTCCATTGACATTGCCTACTACAATGCGATGCAGTTACTCTCGCATGCATAACTTTGCATGTTTTGTAATACATGATGCATTTCAAAAGCAAGATGATTACAATACATGGAAAATTTCAAAAACTTGACAAATGTCAGATGGTTGGACACAGGTGTAAGTTATATCAACCAATTATCAAATTACTATCTGACATTCATATGTGAACAAGCCACATAAAAGTTACATAAAGGAAAGCCATAGATCAATCAAAGACATAATAAATTGGATTACAAAGACTTTAATAGTAATCCTGACCTGACAGATAGGATATAGGATATATCTAGGCCAATTTGAAGGCTACTGTTTAAAGGTGAAGAGAAGCATGTTGCCCATCTGCACTGACATTCATTCAATGTTGTCTTATATGTGACACTCTTTGCTGATTTATACACAGTGATATTGGAAAGTTGACATAAGTTCAAGTTTTGGGTGTGCCTTTCATAGACATGCTGATGTTTAGTACCTCAGCATGTGATTCCAACAAATGTTCTTTCAGTCACAGTAGGTCATATTTCAACATAACGTGTTCCTAATCTTTTAAGTATAAGTATGTCTGAAATTAATCCATTACACCTTTAGCACATGTTTCAAGTTAAGCTTCCTTAATCCATTTAATCCTTCAATAAGCAAATACATCCATTAACACCAGCGAACACCAGGTACTATGTCTGTTTATAATTAGCAGTCATACAGGTTATAATCTGGGTGCTCAAATTTGGATTGGATGGGAACCAGCCTATGACTGAACTGTAAAACATGCACCGAAAAAATTTGATGGAAAAGTATATGTCCCATTTGAAGAATTTTTTAAATAAACAAGTTAAAATTTCATTTTAAAGATAAGCTTTTGTTACATTTTACAAAAAATGAATGTGTTCACAGCTTATGAATTTTCTTTGTGGAATTTTTTTTAACGCAACGTATCAACATAGTTTATTTTGTTTGTAAGACTTAACTAGCAATGTCCATCCAAGGACTATTTAAATCAACAGTCCTTGGTCCATCACTTATTTCTTGGGGACTCTTGGTGCAAAATAATATATCATAAATTTGAAACTTATTGGAAAATGTCACCTCTGTAGTTAATATATTCCTTGTACAACATCACAAATTGATAACCTCCCCCATTGGGTAGCGATCTGGCCATACTCGGCATAGCAGGCAGGCAATGGTTAGGGTTGGCTAGCGGTTTCCTGTTTCAAACCCTCTGTTCACTAGTTGCTACCTGGTTAGGGAAATATACTATATCCTGAGTGTCCTCATGCCAATGTTGATCTGCCCCGCAATGCTCTTTCTATGTGCCAAGCTTGTTGATATATGTAACCGTCCATCTCAAACAAACTGCAAATGCAGCAAACTGCATTTGCTCAACAGCTAGGTGAGAATACATGTTAAGGTCGTAATTTGCAGAAATTGATTTTTTGACAGATTCACAATCCTTGTGCTTATTTCAAAACACTGGCAAACTTTCATTTCAAGAATATGATCGAAATATACACTCGCGCTCTTAAGTATTTCTGCACCAAACCTGTATTCCGCCATATCTCAAAAGGCGTTTATGAGGAAACTATCTGGAAACTTATGTTGCTTTTGGTCAGATCTGATAGGTAATCTAGCTGAGTATGAAACTGAGCTCCGAATGGGATCAACCCTCTCACGTACTAGTAGGGGGAAACAACACAAATGGGTCAAAAAACATGATTTTTAGGTCAAATTTGATTTGACAACGCCTGGGTCAAGGTCACTTCACCACTCTATTATAGGGATGCACTTATCTCAGTAATATTTTCCTCCCCGGCAACCTTTGACGGACCATAACTTGACTTCTGGAAATAGAGCGAAGTTCAATGAGGTGTCATTGTAATCCTTATAATATGATCTTTGGAAATATTTAAAAAAGTGAAAATGATGAGACTGCATTTACGTTTGGTTTGGGATGGACGGTCCCATATTCTATATCATTCACTGCCAGCACTTGTGTTTCTGCAAAATTAAAATCGTTCAAAATCCTCTTTTTTATTTCATGGATCATATACAAATATACTACAAGTAAAAATCTCATTAAAATCAATCAATTATTCATTAGGTCAATATTGCCATGTATCTGTATAGAATATTTTCATATGATAAGTTTTCTGACAGAAATAATTTTACATTTTGAAATTTATTTTTAGATGAAATGTAGTAATATACACGACACGCCATACTTTCAAATGCATTGAATACAGTTCTGGTTTAGTTCTTCAGATATATGCATGTCAAAAAATGATGCAAGTTGGATAAATAGCAAAATACATGTAATATGTTAAATCTGGTCAACTGGACTTACTTTTTGATGACTGCAGTATCGCTCCTCATCCAAGGAGCATCATCAGGCCATCTGATCTTCTGTTGGCTTGTTGATCCCTGATGGTGTAGAATAGTCACTTAAGAGATGTAAAGGAATTTTCTTGGGAAGATTATGTCTAAGGCCCCCTCCTCTGTCTGTTAAGGGAAGGTTCCTCCCTCCGGACATACATGGCTTATTTGACTCCTCTTTCAACTAAATCCAGTTGACAAGATTTAACATTTTATTTCGCTATTTAAAGCATCCTTGATGATTGGCAACATTCATAGTTACAAGTTGGATAATGGCTTTCAACATGTGGTCGAATAAAGGTTTTGCATGGAAATATTAACTGTCAACAGTACAGTGCATTTGAAATTAAGCTTGTATGATATATACGTATATAATTATTCTAAAGACGAATGAAGATTATGAATATCGTAACTGTTTATAAAGGTGGTTTTATTCTCAAAGAGCCATTAAAGCATGACAAAATGTATTTTAACCAGCTTGATGAAAACTATATGACCAAGTTCACAGAATTTTACATTTTTCTTCACACTTTTGCATCCGAAATATATGGACATGGGAAAATGCATCTATTACAATAAATAGTAAATATTCTGCAGTTTTTAATGGTGTGAAGACAATAGTAACAGCTTTTGTAAACTTGCAAAGTACAACTACCCTGATAAACTTGTCATGCCGATAATACAACAGACCAAACATCACCATATGCTCAAAACATTAATTATTTTAAAGTAAGCTGTGATATATTCTTGCCTTAATGCCTACATCCCATGTAGACACTAAATAAGCAAACATTGATATCTATAGTTGAATTCTTTTCCTTCAGACCCAGATTTTTAAATCAAAATACCCAGAATTTTATTTAGGTTATACATATTTAATATATTTGATAACATGGATTTCAAAACATGGTTAACTAGTAATACTGTGTTCAATTTGACAATGTGCAGTACAGTCCATTTTGGTATACAGCTCTCAGACAATTTGTGCATGAAGCAACCGCATAGTTGTTATCTCGTAGGAGTGTTCCTACTACGGCCGTATGACGCGCCTTTGGAAATTGGCGCAGCAATTTTCTGTGAATGTTTAAACTTCTTTCTTGCTTTGTTTTGCCAATTGACCACATCAGCTGGTGATTTTGCCACAAGCACCTCTCCAATATATTTATAATTATTCGAATTTGCGCTATCTCAAAAACTTTAGCAGAAACACAAGTCTTGTGGTGTCAAAGAAGGTTACCTTACTATAGCGACGACGGCAGACACCTTGCGGGTATTCTAGACGTGTTGTGTTTATTCAAACAAAGATAGGATGAGTCTGCTAGTTTCCTAATTATCAAATATTGAGTAAATATAGAGGTCTGAAAGTGCAAGCGCATCCTTGTTTATGCTGCAAAGGCAATTGACCATGACTAGACTAAATCTTGGCTGAATGTCTACTCCACACCAGAGACATCGTTTCAGGCTGTATGGGGTTGCTCATATTTCCGCTCATCCCAATAATTGATAATCTTGTTAATCTCTTCATCTGTATGTTCACAGCTCACAATGATCTAATCTCTTTTATCCATGTCATGTTAAATGAAAATTCACAATATTATCACTAATCCCCACGATGGTTTGTTTTGATATAAATGCATTGCTTTAAATCAGCTGCATATGACTAGGGACAGAAATGACTTGACATAAATTGTTGTGGACTGTCGGTTCCGTTGGAATCCTTGATGCATCACCACAGCTGATTTTAACTTCCATGAGGACATTTGACCACATTTCTAAAGCCAAAATTAAGAATGTTTGTTTGGCATTGTCCAACCGACACCGATTTTGAAAATCTGGAAAAAAGTTTTTACTGTACAAAATACCGACATTTTTCAATCTCAAAAACAACTTTTTATTTCTGTTTGCAATTTGTACAGATGAAGTAATTCAGCAAATGAGTATTTCAAACAGTTGCTTGGATCTTCTGTATCATTTTAAATAACTGATTAAGTGTTAAAAATCTTCAATTATCCATATTCAATCCATATTTTGGCTATGTTTTACATATGTACAGCTTATGGCTCAGGAAAATAAAAGTACATCAAAAAATCCTGACTGACCAACCATTCCCCTGGAAGGGCACCTGTGGCCAAACAAACATTTTTTTGGCCTCACTTGTAGTTGTGAGAGAGAACATAGTTTTCATTCTGTCTGCAAATTTTAAATAGTATTGTGATAGTTTAGTAACATCTGAAGACGGCACATAACTTTCTTTTTTGCATGTATTTTCTTTTTAAAGCCAAACATGTTTCTGCTGCAAACAGTGCATGGTGAATTTATAGCCATCATTATCTCAATCAAACTTATTTAAAATTAATGCACAATCATGATAAACAGTGTTGTTTGTAATATCAAATCTTTTTAATCATTCTGTATGTATTTGTACTAACATGGATTTCTATGCTCAAAACTTTCCAATCATAATACCTTATGACTATGCCATACATAAGTGGGGAGATATCAGATTTTTTATTCCATCACATGTCATGGAATTATCAGCTCAAAATTGTGCTATCAAGTCCTCGTTTTCCTTAGACAGGTGCAGAAATTTGCTTGTGTGTCTTTCAAACACACTGACAAGTTACTTTGGTCACATGGAGGTGGTTTCAATATACATGAATTACAGCAGGTTATGCACAGGTGACGTAGTCTATTTGATCACCATGCCAGAATCAAAATGTTATCTCCCCTCTAAATATATGGTCCTCAATATACATTAATGGTGTATGTTAAGCAAGTGCATCAGTGCCCTTACTTACCAACCAAACTGCTTAGTGTTTAATAGAGGTGTAGTTAAAATGAGTCAATTTCAAAGAAAAACATGCAATGACCCAAGGTGGGCAAAATACACAGGGGATCAACAGCTTGACATGACTTGAACCACAGAGCAATTATAAATTGATAATTAATATCGGTGATTGTGTTGAACCTCAGTATTTTGTTCAGGAACAATCACCTCAGAATTCACACAATGACCTCAAAAAAGATGGTGCGCAGTTATTATTGTCTAATTAGAGTAGTGCCTGGGAAAGGGAGATGTACGACAGCAATGAGTCGGGAACCTCAAAACTGTGAGACTCAAAATCCTATGCTAGACCTTGTTCAGGTTACAAAAGAGTGCAATTTATATTGATAACTGAAAAATTTATAATGTTACAACTTGTTATTAATAAATTATCATTATCAATAAGCTATTATTTGAGACAGTTATGGCATATACAGAGTTGAAACTTTATTTGCTGGAATTTCATATTGATTTCATATAATCTGATCATATGAGCAACTTAAACATAATAAAAAAACATCATGGGATTTCAGAGATAAAAGGATATGCATGCCAGCAACAAGTCACACACCAACACAAAGATATTATCCTGTTAAAGGAGGTTCATCTCCATTGTTTATTAAACATCAGTAAATTTAATCCATTAGATTTTGACAAGGTGACTTTCCATCCACAAATCACCACACAGAGTTCCTATTACACTATCAACATCTCCATCTTTTAATGTAACCAATCTATTTTAAGAAGAGTAACCTCTATTGACAGATTGCACAAAATTGATATCTTTCTACACAAATTTGTTGATTACAATGAAACAGACCTATATGGTTTGAACTCAACCATAATAGTGGCTAGTATATGACATAAAACAGATCATGGGTTTTATCCAGGCGTAGCAGGTTGTTTACTCAAAGGCAATGCTAAGGGGCTTGCATCCCTGCTGTATCCTGTAAGAACCGCAGATAAAGTTGGCATCAAATTGTAAGGAAGCAGTATGTGCATTCCAAATTATGAGCAAGTACCAAAGAAATCAAAAAGGAGAATCAGAGCTCACAGCCATTTTGATTTGACCAACGTGTAAATTCTATGGGATGGCAGCCATTTTGAATTGGTGCTCATGGAGGGCGAGTTATTGTGCCTCCATCATTTTACGGGATCCGTAGAAAAATTGGCGTAACTAGCTCAACAAGTCGCAATAGCCACACGGACAAGGTTGCACATGGAATAAAATGCCTGTCCATGCATTAAGTGAAGATTTACGCAATCTAAAAAAAACTATAGGGTCAGTTTTCGAATAAATCCAGAGGTACAGCAACTCTGCTCCGTGACTAACAAAAAAATGGGGTTGAGCACCAATTCTCTTTTTAATTTTTTTGACAAGTACCTTTTTGGACAATTCCTGAGAAATCATTGTTCTTTCATAACTCAAAGATGTACCTACTATGATGCCCTACAAAGTAAAAACGCAGTATGTGTATTGCACATATATTGCAAGCTACTTCATTTCCATTGAAGAAATCCTGCAGAAATGAGCAGACGATCAATAATTCTCTTTCACAACTGTAGGCAGTATCTAATATATCAAACATATGTACCGTATTCGTTCCAATTGGCGCCCATGCTCCAATAAGCGCCCACCCTCGCGGTTTTGAATTGTAAAAATAGAGGATAAATAAGCGCCCATGCAGATTTTGAAATCCGTAAGCATCACATCGTCAGTTATTTAAATTTCAAACCTCTAAATTGGCACCTGCATTACACTGAACAGTTTGTAAACAATGCTAATATGTATGATCGTCAATGATGCAAGTGAAGCATAAAAAATACAGGTTGAAAATTGTTTGCGCAATAGAGAAAAATAAGCGCCCACCCAAAATGACTTTGTTAAGCGCCCTGGGCGCTTATTAGAATGAATACGGTACATTCAAGTTTCTAGCATGGGAGTGGATTGAAGTGAAATTGCAAGCTAATAGGATGTATCTGCATTTTTACTTTGTGGAGCAGTATATCATAAATGTACATACACCAACCATTGGAACAGATTGAAGTAAAACTGAATTTATATTCAAATAATAGGCAAAACAAAAATTTATTGGACAATGTAAACAAAAATCCAGAGCAGGACTTGCATTAATAAAAATTGGGACCCTGCTCTGGATTTCTGTTTAAACTGTTGACAAAATATTGTTTAGCTTATTAAAGTATCTACAATGATTTATCTTTACACATACTGCATTTTAACCTTGTACGGTAGAAGTCTCCCCATGTCCTGCTGAGGACATTCCTAAGAAACAGGTTGCTATTTCTTGCTCTCATTATTAGCCATTTCCTCAACACACATTTATGATGTGATTTGACTGGTCGATTCTTATCACCACCTTCTAAGAACGTGGAATAAGAGATAAGTGTTTCCTCATCATTAACGGCACGAACTGCAAGTCTCTTAAACAGAAAATGATGTCGCCAAGTTACCGATGCATCTCATGATAATTAGACAATGCAAAGGATAGATGGAAATGATTCTTGTGAATCATGGTAGAAAAGTTAAGATAGGTGGTCAGATGAGGAACCACAAACAAGGGGAAAAAAAGCCAATCACCAATCACATCTGTGGCAAACTATGATTCACTACAAGTTTATTACCAGTTTGCACATGATGATTACATAAATGTTGAACTGTATATAACACACCAAGCCTGTAGCCAGGTGTAAAAGACCGTACAGGAAGAATCAGTGCTATGTAGAAAAATGATTGTCATACACAAGCACCTCAGAAAAGCAGCATTTTTGAAAATGATGACATTATAAAAGATATTTAATACACCATTTGTGTCTTTGTGATTGACTTATATAATAATATTTTTTTCTAATCAAAACCACTCCATGTCTTTGTTCAAACTTCCCATCCCACAAAGGCTATGGGCCTGATGGGCCTGTAATAAGAAAAATAGTATGAACAATTAAAAAATGAAAGCTCTGTTACATATACACTACAATTATCATGAATTTTTCAAAAAATATTCAAGCAATATTTTAAGATTCAATCAAAAGTTTGCCCTGCCCTATCACCCATGTACCTTTGATTTTTTGGACTGACTGGGGTTGTTTTTGAAGATATTGACACCATCAAAATGGGCTATTCCAGAAATTAATGGCACCCCCCCTAAAGAAGACAAGCCCTTTTTTGCTTTAAAATTTGGGAATTCCCAGGCATCAAATTGCATGTGAAAAAATTGGGAAAGCAAAAATGAGTAACAAAAATTGGGAATTCCCAGTAGACCCTAAAGAAGACAAGTAAAATTTCACTAATATTTTTGGGAATTCCCCGATTCATTTGGATGAAAAAAATTGGGAATTCCTGTGTCTTCTTTAGGGACTAGTACTTATTCAAAGAAAAAATTGAAGAATATCCAGTGACTCGAAAGAAGGCAAGTAAAATTCCTGTTATTTATTTGGGAATTCCCGCTACTTTTCAATGAAATTTTTTGGGAATTCCCATGTCTTCTTTGGGGTTTTATGCTTTTTAAAATTCTATTAATTTTCATGTCGTCTCCAGTGTGTTGTGTTCTTATGGGCTCTAAAAATAACTGGGTTTAGTCCGGTGAGCTCATTTTGCCAATTTAGTCTTCATATCCAGTAACCATGTTCAGTTCCGGGGAGTGGGCACTCGAAGAAAAAAGTGTTATGCATGCTCGTCAGAGCACCTCAAAATCGGACCCTAAATGTCATAATAATCATATAAAGCAAATTCCAACCGTTAATGGCGTATAATATTCAAAATCATACCCCTAAATGTCCTAATACACTAAACTTGACCTGACCCCTAAATGGCGCAATGGACATTTGTGCCTCCACAATCTTTACTCATAATTTGAAAAAATGTTTGGTATTCATTATTGGGTAAAGAGTTCGCTATTCATAACGTAAAGAAAGGTTTGTTTTTCATAGATATTATAAGGTCATTATTCATAAAAGGAAAAGGATTTTTTTTTTCAAAATTAAAATAAAAGGTTCGGTATTTATGATATAAAAACATTCGCTATTCATAACAGAAAAAAAAGTTTGTTATTTATAA